>CAEGAE010044614.1:0-36596 GCA_903067095.1 Girardinus metallicus
CTAACACACACACACACACGCACACACCCCTACACACACACATATATATATATATATATATATATATAGTACTTTTTTCATAGTAATTTGTGCTGCTGTAATATGTATTAATAATTTATAGTTGCTGTGTGCTCAAGTGGTTTGGACTATCATTTTCTGATTGACTTAGTCTGGACTAATGTATTATTTATAAATAATTTCATTCAGACTGTAATCCATTTAGGTATAAACTTTTTAAGTGTAATATATCTCTATAGAAACTCAATGAAAAACACAGAGTCAAAGTAAAGTTTACTTTTATTAACTCCATAGTATTATCTTTTATAATTAGTGCAACAAATGCAAGACAATATCAATTAATTTTAAATATTCAATAGCACCAATCTGTTCTCACACCCAAAAAGTCATAAATCTCTCACTGTGCTAAAATGACCCAGCAGGAACAAAGGGAATATTCAATGTCATTTCATATCCAGTGTAGCAAATCTCCATACAAATATTTACTTAAGAAAATATTGTGGGAAAGAAAATATCACATCATATTACACAAATAATAAATCCATAATTCCCAGGATGCAGTTTAAACATAAATAGGACAAACAGCTGGATTGTTGAATTTATTTTCCAACAATCTCCAAGTTATGCTCTTCTATTGATGTAAAATTAATTTAACTCAGTTGTGTGGGATACATGAAATGTTACAAACAGATAGCATTGCATACTCATATCTTCTATGCACTATAAAAAACAGTAGTGAATATTTTTCTGTCATCCACATAGAAATAGGAACTGAAATCATCTGTCACAACAGAAAATAAAATTAGGATATAAAGTACTGTCTCTTTAAAACAAAGGTAGGAACATTTGATGGTTGACGACTGCATTGAAGACATAAAATGGAAGAATGCAAATAAATGCACTCTCTTGGCACAATTCAAGACATGGCAAACGTTGACATAATAAATGTGATTTACTGGTTAATCTCAACAATCATTCCTTTTTAAAATACAGAATGTTAACCTTATGAGTGTGGAAGGTTCCAGTATAAGCTGCACATGCAGATGAATCAACAGAACAGGAGCAAATTAACTCAATGTCTGTATTGGGCAACTCAGGAGAGCCCATTCAGCCCCTTCAGACTAGCGGCAGCAGCAATTAGCAAACACCTGGTGGAACTGCGTGGCTGCTGAGCTCATCGTGCAAATTATTTCTCTGTGAAATGCTGCTGAGAATGGTTGTAAATAGCATAATGGAGAAGCATTAATGTGCTGAAGGTGGAGTGTCAGAAAGAGCAGGAGTTTCTTAAAGAGGCAGAGATGTAATTTCAAGGCATCAAATTGTGAGGTCAAATTTCTTTTCAGCTATGTTTGACATATAAAGCATTTTTATAAAAATTGAATGTAACATAGTTACTTGACTGTAAAATGGCAGCATGTGCCTGGAAAATACACAATTCTGCCACTTGAAGACTTCACTGCATAAAAACCATAAGGAAGTGTGTGCGGATGCTTCGGAAAACGTTAGTCAAGAAAAACAGCGCAACAAATAAAAATTGTATGGAAAAGCCAACAAGGAGCAAATGCTGACAGCTGCATGTCAAACTTGTTCAGATTTACTGTCTGCTTTACTTGGACCAGAAGATCCTGAGATGAACCAAAGCAGAAATGTGGAGTATGGTCAGAGAAACGAAGCCACAACAAATCTCAAAGTCAAGAAAAATGTGAAATAAAAAGTAACCCCCTACATATTAAACTGTGATTCCCAGAGACATTAATGAACACCCTCTGAAATTCTGCCTCAGCTGCGAGCCTCATTGCCAGACATGTTAGCATAATGTGGTAAAAACCACCGGCCCAACCTTTTCTTGGAATGTGCTGCTGCTCCGAATACAGGAACTATAAATTACTGGAAGGGAAATTAAATTGATGCGACTGATGTTCATTTTGAAATTTTCTGACATTTCTTTTAATTATAAACACAAAAACAGATTTGCTAACTGACCCGGTTGATGTACCACAGTGTGAACTGAAACCCAAACAGATCACAGAAGCAAAGCTGATAAACACTCGCTGTAATCTCCTTTGTTTTAAGATATTAAAAGTTTCGATCAAATCAATTAGATCCCACTCTGCAATGTGGAAATAATGTCTTGTTGCACATTGGTTTTTATCACTGAAAACTGAAGACACGCTCATGAATATTTTCAGTATTTTTAGATTACTTAAACTAAGCACTGGGTGGAAGAACAACACAAAAACCGGTGCTAACGTGGTTCAATAAAATATAAAAACATGCTGACAGGTCAGCGTAATGCAAAGTAAGATTAGACCACATTTTTTGACCTGCTGTGTTTCTGTTACTGTGCTTTATGAACACATTCAACAAGCTGGTGGAGGTTTGCAGCATCAGGGAGACCTCGGTAGACGGGTCTGGCAGTGTTTATGGAAACAATGAGACAGTAGAAATAGGACTGAGATGCTGTCCTTTGGACCTGATGAATCCAGTTTTTATCCTCCATTATCTCCTCCTGACAAAACAACCTCCAGTACTCCTATTATGTAGGCCTGGATGCTGCCGTTTCCTCCACCTTTTGCTTCGAGTCTGTTTCGTCTATGGCAGGTTCAGCTGCATCATCTTTCCGGGGGAACATCCATGCCAGAGCAGCTCCGGCTGTGCCGTCCCCAGTCTGACGCGAGAAGCAGAGGAAGGTGGCCCAGACGAAGGCGCAGCAGCCGGTGAAGGTGGTCCGCACGTACAGAGGCACCAGGGTGAAGTTCAGAAACTTGGAGAAACAGACACTTCTTAATATATGAAAGGCACAGTTGCTATGATTAAAACTCAATGGACGAGAAGCTATAAGAATCATAGATCATAGAGCTGCTGGTTTCAGCAAACAAGAATAGGCACTTATTATTCTATTTTTATGTATTTGTCTGCATACACATACACATTTTCATTTTGATCATTTATTCTGACTTTATTTTAGCGTCAACATCTAGTAGAAAGCTTGTTAATTCTAAGTAATACCCTGAGTATGAATCTAATATTTTTAACAGTTCTACATATTTTATGTTTCTAAAGTCCTTGCACTTGTTTTTAGAAATGCTGTTTTACCATAACTGTTACAAAATACATGGTAACAAGTTTAGTCTGTCCATCTGGTGTTAATCTGCTTCTTGGGTAATCTGCTAAGAAGCAGGAAGCGTTAAATACATGTGTGAAAGTGTCCAGCACGCTTTCGGGTCTAATCACTCAGGCCACATTGATTCAGAGGACACGTCTCCTGACCTGTTATGTTATCCCTTTAGTGCACAACACTAACGGGATAGTATAAGCACCTGACATGAAAAACCAAAATATGAAAGAAGTGATTTAGGATTTATGAAAAGCTTCTGGCTATGCTGAGAGTATGAATATTTCTAAGGAGCTGCGGCGACATGCAGGAGTGTTTGTGCTCCTGTCGCGTGCCGATGAGTTCAGCTCTGCTGTTAGTCGGAGGTCAGCTGGTTTCTATTATGGATTTTATCAATATTTGGACACCATTCTGGACGATAAACAGACTTTTAAGGCTAACACTGAAGTCATCTGTGAGAATGTCAACCAGAGAATGAAAATGAATGGTTTTAATGTTGGATTCACTAAAATAAATGTTTTTTATTTTTGAACAGTTGATAGTTGAATTACAGACTTAATCGCAAGCATCTTCTCAGCGTCGCCGTGTACATTACTGAAATCACTATTTATTAAGCTTTCATATCTGAAAGGCTGTGCATTATCATTTTGCTTGCCAGTAATATGATTGGCCACTTAGATGAACTTTTAATTTTCGCACAACTGATAGATTTCATAAAGCAAAGGAAGAACGATGGGAAACTATGGTGATAAAAAAATCGAGAATAGTGATGAAAATTGAGTCTAATTACAACTCGTTGTTATTGTAGAAATAGTATTGCAATATCATGTTTTCCTAATAGAGTGCAGTCTTAAAATCACTAAATACATCTGTATTTATATAAATATTTGCACACTTGCTTTATCCACTGCTATCAGCTGAGGTAGAAAGGTTACATGTTCATTTGTAAATAGAGCAGGTAACTGAGACTCAGCCAGAAACGCAGACCAATGTTAGCCACCACCTTGCATTCTTGGATCAACAACAATGCATGTAAATTACAAATTAAAGGATAAATAGATTCTTTTTCTTGATGGATTTTGGAGTTCAGATTTCTTTTCCCCCCACCAATACAAACAGTCATGCAACAAGATGTTAATAATTACCTGCATGAATGGCCAGAACATCAACCCGGTCTGAAAAAATGAGAAACAGAAATCAGACACCAGCTTACTAGCAAACAAAGAAACAAAACTACTTTAATTCACCTGCGGAGATTCTAACAATCAAAAAATTGAATGTAAGTGTTTTGATGTTCTAAGAAGCAAAAACAAACAGTTTCTCTGGTTTCTACTTTGAAATTCTATATCTGTCTAACAGATAAAATAAAAATCACCAGCAGAGGTACAATTATAGAAAACCCAGTGGCGTTTGGTTTCTCGGTCCTGTGAATCGTGCGTTGAACAGGAACTCTTTGACCTGTGGAGCAGCTGTGGAATGAATAGCCAACCTTGTGGCTGAGCTGGTCTTTAACCTCAGCTCCAAACGTCTCATAGCTGCATGTGCTGTTCATTCATACCGTGAAATCTCAGGAGCCCAAAATTATTAAGAAGACAGGCTTTACCATGAGTGCTTTATTGTTTTTGTTTTTTTTATTGTTTTACTTCATTAAAGGCCCATCTGTGGACATGCAGTGCAAATTAATGTTAATAAATGTTTTAGCGTTCGACATTTGTTTATACTTAACACTTATCCCCATGCAAATACACATTTAAAAAAGAAGAAAGAAAGAGGTGACCTCCTAACAGACACAAGCAGTAGCAGAAATCAGATTTTTTCACAGGATTATAATATAAAATTTCCCTCCTTATCTTTGGTGGGAGTAATCTGCAGTAAACAGAGTATGTTTATATTCTTACTTTTATTTCCATCTTGGACAGAAAGAAAAATTCATGCTTTTGAGAGCCGACCCACCTTATAAGTGTTCAGGAATTTTTCCCTCCAGTCCTCCAGGACGTCTTCTTTGCCCTCCAAAAAACTGACACCTGATTGGAGCAGAAGATACCGCACAAAAATGATTTACGGTGACCATGGAAGAGACCATGATAAGCACTGCTTAAAAACAATAAGTCACTGGTAAAAAATAAAATAAAAAAGCACTTCATAAACAAACTTTTGTTATTTAAACAGAAGGAGCAATATTCTCATAAGCCTTTTCTTATTAACAACAGCAAATACATTGGTTTCCTGAAAAAAAATGCAGATTTATTGTCCTGGCTGGAATCACTTAGATAACTTTTAATAACTGGAATTAGTTGTACAAAATAATACATTTGGGCACAAACAAGAACATGGAGCTGTACATTTTACCTTTTGTGGTTTCAAAATTTCCAAAATCCACAGTTTTGGTTTACAATTTTGTGTTCGATTCAGTTCGCCTCCTTTCTTTCCACTAATTTCTCAACAAGCATCATCCATCAACCACAGATAATCTTATATTTATAGTCTCAAATATCTGTTCTTATCAAGGGTTCACAGGTAAAAACTGAAGCAATTACACAGTTTGTCATTAATTACACTTTTCAGGCAATCTGGGTAAATATTGCTGCTTCCGAAATAATATGAAAAATAAATGCTAAATTTCTTGCTCAGCAGAAGTTACTAGCTTACCAAAAAAAAAAAAACATTTTATTGCCAAACATGTTGGCATAAGATAGGATTTTTTTCTTGTTGATCTAATTCTCTCCAGTGCTTACACTTTATTCCCAACTTAATCAACAAAAAGTAGCACAAGCAGGTTGTTTTATCCATATAGCAAACTTTACAGTTCTACTAAATAGATGCGCAGGATATAAACATGTTCTTACAATGCAGCTACTTACACAACAATTATAATACATATTTGGAACATGTCTTCTGTAAAATTTAAGATGTTTAGCAGAGGTGCATAGTGCACAGTTGTCATTCCCGATTGAGAAGGTAAGCGGGGAGAAAACACAGCCCTGAGGAACATCTGGATGCAGATTTTCCCTGGTCTCTTTGGCTGTTGTTTGTCTTTAAAAAGGTTCTTAATCCAATTGTAGATAAAGACAGAAAACTTATTTAAAAACTATATTTTAAGCACATTTATTTCTCATAGGGGATCTGTACGTATCTTACTGGCAGCTCAGGATGTTGCTAGAAGGTGATGCAGCCCCAACTTAACAGAATCCTCCCATGACGTTCCCTGGTAAGCAAATTGGATATTGTTCACTGGCATGCCATCTCTAGTCTCTCAAAGGATTTTATGATTACAGATGGGAGAAAAGTAAGTCTGTAATCATTTAGTTCAGTGAGAATGGGTTTCATATGGAAACAATATCAAGATGAGGTTGGCGGCTGGTAGTTGGAAATGATTTTCACACCAATCACTACTCTGAAAGTAGAGTCACTGGCAGAGAACTGGTCCATCAGCTTCCTAGAACAGGTATAATCTCCTTTCAGTTTGTATTTGGCCTGATTTTAAAGCTGTTTCTGTTTTGTGGTGCCATTGTTATATGCTAGGTGAGAGCTGGTTGGGTTAGCAATAAGGTTAAAAAAAATTGTTGCAATATATTTTGCTGTATTGAACAGTTTTGATAATTGTAACGGCACAACTTCAAATAGTAACTGTTTAATATGTACTAGAAAAATCACATTCAAATAACCTGCAAAACAATAATAACTAATTATATTTATTTTTAAAAAAGTTAAAATTAACTAAGCACTTAACTCCCTTAATTCCACCCTCTGCGCTACCTTTTTAGCAGTGTCTGTGTTATTAAATACTTTATAATTCTTGACTTTTTCAGTTTCTCACCCAATTATTTAAATTATTTGTTGACCTCCATTACCTAAAGGACACAGATGTCCTCAAATAAATGTAACAGTTTAAGCAAAACCATTTCCATGAACTCCCACTAACCTATGCAGCATCAACTGCAAGACTATTTCATTTTTTACTCTACTTCTAAATATCTTTGTAAGCACCAGCAACAGTGGGCATAAAGAAACTATAAACTAATGCCAGAAATGGAAAGAAGCAAAGCAAAACAATGCAAAGATAGAAGATCCCCAGATCTATACATCTAAAACATGTAATAAAAGGGATAATTATGGTTTCCAGTCTTCAAAAAGTTATGAATGTGCCACAAATTCATTTCTAATTAATCTTAATCAGCGCTGAGATAGTCTGACCTGCCCTCCGCAGATCAAACCATACAGGTCTATGAACCAGTATGAGAGGATCACGATGTCCTACGTGTAAGTTACAAATCGACAGATATGTTTATGTGTCAACTATTAACAGCACAGTGTTTTCAGTGTGGCGATGCGTTCACTGACCCGTGTAGAAGACGCTGGTGGCCAGGGGCGCTGCCGTCGTCTGGTCCAAGAACAGCTTCTTCATCACCATCCCGGCGGAGGTTCCCGGAAACCTGCGCTCCAGAAAACGCATCCAGAAGAAATTGAAGTTCCCGTGAAAACTGAACGCCACCGCAGCGACGTTGCGCGTCTGTCTCCAGTCCATTTGGTCCCTAGCGGAGAACCACTGGTGGACCAAGTCTCCCCCGGCGAACAGGCAGCCGTACAGTGTGACATTCGTGACCCACGGAAAGCGGCGGACGTGCCTCAAAAACGCCTGGAGCATAATTCAGTCTGCACCCACCCTGTTGCCCAACATGAAGGAGAGCAGAAGACGTTGTTGTCCCGGGCTGGGAGTTAGCTAAATCATAATGTTAAACCATCCTTCCCTTTTTCTCCGGAGGATCGTTAAAATACACACGCAGCTGTACGCTTAGGTATCAACATATTACATTTATAAATAAAAATAACAGTGTTTGTCTCTGACAGTGAAGGTTATAAATCTGTAAAAAAAAAATCCACACAGTGTAGCCTACTTGCTTGTCAAACTCCTTCCAGCACAGAGAAAGGGAGACACAGTCCTCCACCGGCTGCGGTTGACTCCTACTGCGTGTTTTTCTTACGTAAAAAAATACCCACGTAAAAAAAAAAAAAAATGAATGGGTGGAGTAGTGCTAAGAGTACAGTCAGTCAGCTATGCTCGGTTGGGCTAAAAGTGCCATAATCCAGTAGATACTTCGGTAAATATACATATGATAATGAAATTGAAGTTGCAAAAATATACAATAAAATGAAAAGTACATTTCTATAGTGTTTATTATTATAAATAGAAGTAAAAATATAAATATTTCAATTGAATCGCATAAATAAGTTTCCATTGACCAGAGATGAGCTAGGATCTATGAGCAGCAGGTAAAATACACCAAGAAATAAAATGTTTTTTGATCAGTTATTTTTACTGTGCACTGAGACAAAGAATACCTGTAATTTCTTATCAATTGAAGCTAACTATTTGACTTCACTGTGTATGAATTCCACGTGAATGTCGAGCCATCACATTATTCAGAAATGAAATTGGTTCGTTTCCCCAGTTTGTTGTCTCAGAATTGACATTGTTAAAGGAAAGCAGTGTCTCAAATGAAAAACACAACCAGCAGAAGGCGCTTTTATCCACCTTTTTGTTTGAAATGAATCTAGGTTGGAGACATAAGTGCTGATACACTTGTAATTTCAAGTCCATAGAAAACACAAATTAAAAACAGCTGAGCGAAACTCAGAAAAGCTGGAAATAGCCATGACCAGGAAACGCTGGATCAGAGCGTCTTAGGTTGCACTGTGCTTGAAGAGGCTTGCAAGGTTTCAAAGGAAACAACTTGTCAGAAGGCCATATACTCAGGTTTAAACTCAGATTTTTATTGCACTATGCCATAATTCCTACCATTACTTGCAAAGGATTTTGATGGACATAAACACATGCACTTTTGAAAAGAAACACATTCATAGAAAGTGTGACATGGTCAAGAGTGAAGGATAAACAAACATAAAAGACAGTTCTATTGTTTTTTATGTTTTCCACAGATAAAAAACATTCAGCAAACTGACCACTTCCTCTCCTAAATGTACAATTTGTGCACTTTAGAACAGTACAAATATTTGTTTTGAGTCTGTAAATACAGAAAGGTTTTAAATGGGGGCTGCACAGTGACACAGTTGGTAGCACTGTTGCCTTGCAGCAAGAAGGTTCTGGGTTCTCTTCCTGGCCCGGGATCTTCCTGCATGGAGTTTGCATGTTCTCCCTGTGCATGCGTGGGTTCTCTCCAGGTACACCGGCTTCCTCACACAGTCCAAAAACTAAATTCTCCCTAGGTGTGTGTGTGCATGATTGTTTGTCCTGTCTGTCTCTGCGTTGCCCTGTCCAGGGTGACCCCACTTCTCGCCCGAAACATTCGCTGGAGATGGGCACCAGCACCCCTCCCGATCCCACTAGGGACAAGGGTATACAGAAAATGGATGGATGGTTTTAGATGGACTTTTCCATTAAATAGAAGTTCCCCGGCTGGCTTTCTGTAACTTTACTGTGTGGTACTGTTTGTGGTAATACTTTGGTTCTCTTCAGTAATCCTGCGTGGGTAATGTTGTTCTTGAAGATCTGATGTTTTGGCAGCAGAAAGAGTCAAACTCACACTGTGCTAATATAAACCAAAACTACCATTTCAACAAGTTAAACTGAAATGTAGGGAACATAGTATGGAAAAACATGTTCTCACATAAAAAACAAACAAAAAAAACATCAATATATAAACCTGTGAAACAACATAAACCCACCGACTAAACATGAACCATGAAACGGTGGCACCAAGCAGGATCAGCTGAGTATTCATCATCAGCAGATAAAATCAGTAAGGGCGCTTGTTTTTAGGAAACGGTGTGAAAATGCCATTTATTACTCAATGTAGGGCACTCATTAAAGCTGTGATGAATCCATCCCCCCCAAAAAAGCTTCTTTACTTTGAAAGAAAATTAGTGTAAAGTGTCGCCTTCTGTTGGACTGCAGTGTGAAACTGGCCAACACTAAGGCAAAGTTAAACCACAAACTGGTATAGTTATGAAACCATGCACAGCAATCCAGTGGACCTATGGATACATCTTGTTACCATATGAGCCTGGAGAGGTGGTGTGCTGCACCTGGCAAAAGAAGCTTCCATTAATTTAGACAGACCAACATAAAGTAGTGCATAACTACAATGTTGAAACGTTGAAGGAAAATGAAAATATCCCATTCTCCTTAACCAATAAAAACCTCAAAAGTGTGGTAAACATATTTATACAGGCCCTAATATGTTGATAACCCCAAATAAAACACAGAGCAAGAAAATATATTCACAAGTCACATAATCATCAATACATTCCTCCTAGGGCTGGACGATGAATAGATTTTAGAGATCAATCTAAATTTGGGTTTTTGAAGATTTCATTTTTGGGCAAAATTAAATTTTCAACAATTTATTCTTTGGATTTCTATAGTTCAGAGTGATGTCAGCACACCCTAGGCCGACCATCTTGCTTGACAGGTTTTACAGCTTCTATTTATGTGTACGAGGTTATACTCTGGTATAAGTTTTACAGATAAGAAAATACCGCATCTTTTAACACGTCAGCATCAAATTATTATCAGCAACAGGACTTTGAAACAATTGTGCAAACGACTGTCTAGTCTGAAGAAAAGATGGATTTAGGTAGTCAACCAACTCTATAGAAGCTTATATCTCATGAAAACAACTTTTTATTGCAATTTTAAGATGTTCTTCTAGTAACATTGTGACTTTATTCTCGCAAATAAACAATTAAAATAATTGTGGCCTAATACACCCTCGTACAACTCACAAAAAGAATGACAAAAGCCACTTTTTGAGAATATTTTCTCTTTTTTCTTTTTAGAAAAGAAAGCGAGAAAAAAAACAATATCGGATCTGTAATGAAGAAATCCGAGATTTAATTTTGAAGTCATATCGTCCAGCCCGAATTCCTCGTATGAGTAAATTTAAATCAGTTTAAATCTAGCTGTTCTGTGAAGGCCTCAGAGGTTTGCTAGTGAATATTAGTGAACAAACAGCATCATGAAAACCAGAGTCCCCAGAAAACCGGTCAGGTGTGTAAAAGCTTAAATCATAACTGTTAACCGGTCAAGACATTAGCATTCATCTAAACCGGACATACCACAGTAAGTCCTCAGGGTCTGGTATCCTGCAAGTTCTAGGACTTTCCCAGGTTCAACACAACTCCTTCAGAACCTTAGGAGAGTAATTTAACTATTTACACAAGCTGTGTTGGCTTGAGCAATGGTTTAGATCAAAGTATATTTGTGTGAAAATATCCCAATCAAAATCCTCACCCTAATCTAAAAGAATCTGTAGACTTGAAAAATGATATTGACAAAAACTCTCCATCCAATCTGCAAAATGCAAACACAAAACTGGGTTTACTCAGAGGAGCCGATCAGACATGATCCATGTGGTATGAATACATTTGCAAAGCACTGGTCAGGGATTGGACCCTTGAAAAAATACTCTGATTGAAAAGGGGTCACAGTGTTTCCATTGAAAAACAGAAAAACAGTCAAATAACATCTAAAGGTTCAGTTGTGACTTGTTATGGCTGGACAAGCCTCTCCCAGCTACCGCTCTCCGTCCGGTGGTAAAGGTGCGGCTGACCTGCCGGGAACAGGCTGTCAGAGTTTGGATGCGACAAAAGGAACTGGATGGTGGACTTAATGTGCTGGACAAAGTGCGGCGGTTCAGCAAACGGAGACGTGGACAGGTACTACAAACACACACACACACATAAAAATAAAATTATTTATATCTATATTGTTTATTCTCACAGGGTTGTTCTGGTCACCTTCAGAGGTATACAATATCTGGTCATACTTCCCAGGTATTGTGTTACCTTTAAAATAGTGGCATCACTTTGTGACAACCAGAAGGCAATTTCCAAATCGGGACTCCACTGGCATGGTCCAACTTTAATAAGTCCATGTCTTGAGTCATAAATGTCAGTCATCTGTAAAGAAGAGATATTTTATTAAAAGTCAATGTGTAGTCTAGCTACAGTCCCTTAAAAATGAGACTATGCATGCAAATTTACATTATTAGGACAATGACATTTACAGCTAAAGATGGTATTAAACAATAAACCGAAAGAAATAATAATAAAAGTATTAGGCATTTTATACTATTTATGCCCCAAGATCTTTGGTTTTGTTTTGTCATGTCACAACCACAAAATTCACTGCTTTCTGTTGGTATTTTATGCATCAGATTAACACAAAGTAGTGCTTAAAGGCAATATAGAAGGGAATGTTTTTTGAGTTGTTTTTTTTTTTTGCCTATACACTGTAAATGCATATTTCAATGGTGCTACAGATGCAAATACGAATCTTTTGGGATATGTCTCTACCAGCCACAGACATTTAGACACATTGACTTTTTGCTCATTAGTCTTTGCAGAGCAGCTCAAGCTCAGTCAAACTGGATTGAAATTGCCTTTGAACATTCAAATTTTCAAGTGTTGACATATATATTCTCAACTTGACTTTAGAGCTGGGCTTTGACTGGACTAGACGGGACTTGGTTTTTTACCTGTCCTCCAGTGAAGGTTCGTGCTGACCGTAGCATCTCTGCAGGTCCTTTATGAGGGAACGAGGCAGGGAACACTTCCCCTGTTTTAACATTTACACCTACACAGACTCAACTTTATTACCAATAACATATGACATATATACATATTACTTGTTTCTTTGCCGTACATCTGCCACTCACCTATTCCATATACTATCGGTTTATGAATTCCCTTGTCAACTACATTGTTCATCTCTATAATAGAAAGAATTGTGATTGAGAAATCAGAATGTCCAGCTACAGTATTTACAAATGATAGAAAACATATAAAAACCTGTGATGCAACATGTCTCCAGGTGAATGTGGTCCTTCTGTTTCTGGAACGCTGCTATAAAGTAAAAGCAGCACATGTCAATTAGGCGATTTTGAGATTATGTCCACGAGCAACATACCATAGAGAGCTTTATGAACCTACCCAGGATGTTAAGGCTGAGTTTATGAGATCTTTTGTCATCGTCATCAAACCCTCCAACTAGATGCAGCTCGAATCTAGATGGTAGCAGAAAGTGAAACAAATGTTAATGGGAAATTATGGACTTTGAATTTGTACTTGTGCATGCATGACGTGCCTGCCCTCATTACAGCCGTTACTTAGTGATGTAACGGCTTTCATAGTGAGCTGGACCTCAGTCCTGGTGCTGGAGCCATCGAGGTGAGACAGACAGACGGCTCCACTACCTGCCAAATAATGAAACAATTTAGAATCCTTTAGTGGAAGGCAGATGTAACGCATAGTAGGAATCTGGTAGAAGTAACAGTACCGGTGTGTCGCAGCACGACCAAGTGGCAGGTGGTAGCATCATCTGATCCAAGGATCGAAACGCAGTCTGTGAAAGATTTGACCACAACGGATGAAACTGGTTAGAGTTCAAATTGTAAAGTCACACCGACAAAAGCACCGAGCTTACACCGCATGGAGAGAGAGAGAAAAAAGTAGGTGTAAAATCCATCGAATGATGGAGAAATTATGAACAGCTGCCCATAACCCTTAAACTTTTTTACACTTTAAGACCACAAACTTTAATGTATTTTATTTGAGTGTTGTATGTTAGACCAGCACAAAGTAATTATGGAGTGGCTGGCAAATAATGAATAGTTATCAAAATTATTTACTAAAAAGTGCAGACTCTTTTCAGATCTGAAAAGTATGCCATGCATTTTTATTCAGACCCTTATACTCGTGAGCCCCTCAATAAAATCCTGTGTAACCAGAAGTAACATAAGTAGTAAATGGAATCCAGCTGTTTGTAATCTAATCTCAGCATAAATGTAACTAGTCTGTGTGTCAGAGTTTCTTTTCTCAGTAGTACATGAATGTCAATTATTCAGGTTCTTAAATGTACGACTGTGATTTGATGTGATTTGTCATTGTGAACAGCAGGTGTACTCACTGTCTGCTGGAGTCGTCGCTGCAAACTCTCTCTGCTGAACATACAGAAGGTGCTTCGGATCTACATCAACACGTGGCTTGGAGCGAAATGCTTTTGCATTTTCCTGCAAAACAGAATTAAACTGTTGTTTTTTTTCCCCCTGCATTTATCTCTAAAACAAATACAAACCAAAATTCAGTATAGTGACAGTAAGCATTATTTTATTTCTACGACTCAGAAATACATTTGGTAAGAGAAAAAAAGTCTTCTTTGAAATGCTACGGGTGTGCTACTCATAAGGTGTTACTCATATTTCATCATGGTCATTTCTCAAAATGTTATAATTACTTTGCATTAGCAATTTTACAACTCTAAAAATTTAGGTACAACTTATTTTTATGTTATTTATTTAGACTGCAGTTTCCAGAGTTCTCGAATCCCTCTTAACCATTTTTAAAAGTATATGTCAGCATCTATTTATTTCAGAAATTGTTTGAATCTGCAAAATAAACTGACAAATGTAACATGGAATGCAACGCACAAAAAATGTGTACATTTATACGTTTATATCATTATTACACATTTATATCCCTTTAATGTTTTTCTCCTTCTTCCATTTTTTTAACCTACATAATTAGGCTACTTTCCCAGACTGATAGAAACCAGCAGCACTTTCTTGTGTTTCAGAGAAGTAATGACTATAATCACTTTATTACAAACACAGCAGGTCCATATAATGGCCGGGTACAATTGATGTTTTATTCAATGTTTAGACGTGAAACAGATACCGTGGTAACACTGTCTTACGGTGAAAGAACAGTTGTAATGTGGGAAATAAATACCAAAAGTAATACGATAACATAAAATCAGACAGTTTCAGGAAACCAACCTGTAAATGTGGATATTTGTCGAATAATTCCGCTGTTGATCTGAAGCAATCTAGTTCTCTGTTCTGAAAAAACAAAGGCATGTCCTTCAACCTGATCCGCTTCCAAACCAGTTCGGTATTACGCTACAAGAACACCAGTAACTTCGGTATCAGTACTGGTTCACTATAAAACAGAACTTCCTGAAATGACCGCAGTCTTTTTCGTTTTAAATAGTGTTTATTTTTAAAACGAAGTCTGGCATAGTCGCCACCTATTGACCGCTTGTGGTTTTGCTACGCGTCTCTTTTCTTGTTCAAATATTTAAAACCAAATTATATTTTATGAAAAATATCTTCAGACGTAGGAACAATGATTTTTTTGATGCTGCGCAGTGCACATTTGCTGCTTTTGAGCCGCAGCAGAGGCCTACATACCGAGAGTCTTAAAGCGCCAACATTTTCACGGAGTGAGATTCTCCATTATTACTTAAGGAAATTGCGTACGTCCTGATGTTTGTTTTGAAAAAGCCCTACGTAGTTTTACTAGTCGTTAGGCCGAAGTCGTTGTCTTTCGCTGGTAGGAAACAAACAAGGCGACTGGCGACTTGTTAAGAGTTGCTCAATAATTCCCGTATTACTCGTTTTATCTTCTTATTTCAGCTGTTACAAATAAAGTAAAAATTCTTTGTTGTGTCGCTCATTTTTACGCTTCTGTCGTCGAGCCTATTGCGGCTAACCATCGTTCTAGCTAGCGACAAATCTACCGAAGGGGCTAACAGTTTGATCGAAATGAGAGGGGGCTCCTCGTACGGAGACAGGGACAGAGACAGAGATCGTGGACGAGACAGGTACGTTTTTAGATTTAGCAAACAAAAATAAAAAAAACAACGTAGTGTAAATGAATGTTTGAGCTTCAAATATAGTTTGGCTTTGCATTGATGAAAGGAACACACAAACAAAAGCTAAGCTGACGCTTAAAGATCCGTTCCAGTTAATGTTTACATCGTCAAAAAACATCCGATCAGTCGACGAATAAAGTTGGGTAAAGTGTAAATTGAAAATAATATTACCACAACGGACTGAAAATGCTAACAGCGTGTTTGTGGAACCCTATACAATTGCTTCAAAGTTGGCCTAACTGTGGCGTGGGTCATGTTGTCCTTCTCGCCCAAAGGTCTTCCAGCTTTTGTAAAAGTTTTTATTGCACGTCTGATATTGTGCAAATAATTACACTGGATTTTGGGCTGCAGTAAAAATAATGGTGTTTGATTTAGGTAATTAACATTTTTGAAGGAGTTCTAATTAGATACCGCAGTGTAGAATTGACATTAATAACCCGGTTGACTTACTACTTTGCGTAACTAAAAATAGTTTCATTTTAAGAGGTATATCAATCAATCAAATTTTATTTGTACAGCACATTTCAGCAACAAGGCATTTTAAAGTGCTTCGCATCATAAAAACACAAAGTCGTGCAACATAGAATCAACAATCAAAACATTGCATTAAGTCAAGTGCCATCGTTAAATTCTTAATTGATTATAATTAAGACAACACACCGGTAAAATATGCAAAGCCTAAGAAGCTAAAAGAAAAAGGGGGGCATAAAACAGATTTGTCCAAGAGAATAGAAGAGCAATAGGCAGAATGTACCTTGATGATGCCAGGCTTTATCAGCTTGTTCCCTCATTTTACACCCACTTCTTCATAGAACCCGTGAACTACAAATGCTGACTCAGGACATTTAAGATTACAAGGCAAATTGCTCCAGTTTAAATTTAGTAAGGTTTCATTCAATTTGGGTCAATTTTACAAGGTCATTTAATGATTTAAATCAAGTTAGCATTGGTCATTGTGAATACTTTTAGCTTCAGATTTAATATGAAAGCATAAAGGGGGGAAACATAACTACTGCCTGTTTTTTACTAGGGAGGCACCATTCCACTTTTTTCACTTCCAGATATTTGAGGTTTAGCATCGGCTGAAACCGATCCGATACAGTAAAGCAGCGGTGAAATTACTTAAAACGTTTTTTTTCTTTTTTTAAACATAGACATAAATGTACTGACTTACAAATTTATTTAACTCCACACCAGTACAGCACATGCAAATATGCCAATAACTTCACAAGCTTCACAAACAAGATTCTTTGATGTTGAGTTAAAAAAAAAAAAAAAGCCTTACTGGTGAGTTACTGATTATTAACACTTATTTACTCTAAATTACTTTAGAAATGTTCAGTAATGGGTATGGTTAGATAGACTTAATTTGTGTAATAATTGGTTTGCATCCTAATTTCTTTTGCTTTACATCTCTCAGACCACGGTTTGGAGGGGGCATGGGTGGCCGCAGCGGACCCCCGCCTATGAAGTTTGGAAATCCTGGTGAGCGTCTCCGCAAAAAGAGGTGGAACTTAGATGAGTTGCCAAAATTTGAAAAGAACTTTTACACAGAACACGCTGAAGTCCAACACGTGGGTCAGGTAGGTTTTTTTTTTGTCTTCTTTTCTTTGTACTTGCTCACACCATCAGTAAAAATAATAATAATAATAATAACAAGCTGTTTGGTTATGTGTAATTTTTGTTTGGAATGCTTATTTTTCCTTTTTTTGCTTCCATATCTAGTACGAAGTGGAGGAGTTTCGCAGGAAGAAGGAGATCACCATCAGAGGCTCTGGCTGTCCAAAACCCGTAACTGCTTTTCACCATGCTCAGTTTCCTCGTGAGTTAGCTCCTTTTTACTCCATCGTTCACAAAGTTTTTTGCTGTAAAAAAAAAAAATTAAATAATAAAATTTTCTAATTCCATAAAACCTTATTTGCCTCAGTTTAGCACATTTACTCATTCTTTCACGTTCGTAAATATCCTCTATTATTTAAATGTCATGCACATATTAGCAACTTTTTTTTTTTTTAGAAAAGCCCAGACAGATTGCTTTCAGTAACATTTAAATGGCTGAGTTAAACTGTCTCCTGCCTTTGCCTTGCAGAGTATGTGATGGACGTCCTGGTGCAGCAGAACTTCAAGGAGCCCACAGCCATCCAAGCCCAGGGTTTCCCTGTGGCCTTGAGCGGCAAGGACATGGTGGGAATAGCACAGACTGGCTCTGGGAAGACGCTGGCTGTAAGGATTTCTCTCCATGATCTTGTCAATAATGTATTTAAATCATTGTTAACATTTAATTTTATCTCTAATAGGTGGAAATCTGTGAGGAATTCTCAAATATGAACAAAAGAGATAGATTAAAGTAAAAAGTAATTTGTGGTGTATAATAAGTATCATAAGTAACCTAGAGTTTATAAGCAAAATTCAAGTAATTTAAGTTAATATTTAAAGTTTTGAATCTAAATTTTTGGCAAAAATTGTCAAAGCAGTTCAAACAATTTATTGCCTTGTTTTTTTCCCCTTGCAGTACCTCCTTCCTGCTATCGTACACATCAACCACCAGCCCTACCTGGAGAGAGGGGATGGCCCCATAGTGAGTGCAAGAGAGAGTTCAGTCTAAACATTTCAGTGCACAGAATCCTCGTCATTTATCCTTTCCTCCTTCGTCTTCCTCTGTTCTCAGTGTCTGGTCCTAGCACCCACCAGAGAGCTGGCTCAGCAGGTCCAGCAAGTTGCCTACGACTACGGCAAGTCCTCCCGCATTAAGAGCACCTGCGTGTACGGTGGCGCACCCAAAGGCCCACAGATTCGAGACCTTGAGAGAGGTGGGTGTGGTGGGCTGATGTTGACTGTTTAGATTTTGATTGTTTCTGACATTCTGTTCATATCCGACCGTAGGCGTTGAGATCTGCATCGCCACGCCGGGTCGCCTCATTGACTTCCTCGAGGCGGGGAAGACCAACCTGCGCCGCTGCACTTATTTAGTGCTGGACGAGGCCGACCGCATGTTGGACATGGGCTTTGAGCCGCAGATTCGCAAGATCGTTGAACAAATCAGAGTAAGGCCCTGCGGTCCTGTAGTTTTGCTGTTTTTCAAATGAGCATTGATAAGCGAGGGTTATTTGGTGCTATTTATTTATTTTTTTTCAATTTGTATAAATCCATCATTCTCTTGTCTCTTTCAGCCTGACAGACAGACCCTGATGTGGAGTGCAACGTGGCCAAAGGAGGTTCGGCAGCTTGCCGAAGACTTCTTAAGGGAATACATCCAGATTAACATTGGCGCTCTGGAGCTCAGTGCCAACCATAACATTCTGCAGATCGTCGACGTCTGCATGGAGACCGAAAAAGACAACAAGTAAGACTTAAGCATGCGACTTACATCATTTGCTTTTGTATGGTCTGATCTTCTCACGCTGCTGGATCCGAGTTCATTTGCTAATATTGTCTCTCTACATGCAGGCTTATTCAGCTGATGGAGGAGATAATGGCTGAGAAGGAGAACAAAACCATCATCTTTGTGGAGACCAAAAAGCGATGCGACGATCTCACCCGGAGGATGAGGCGCGATGGGTGAGGAGGATCTGTGACTCTTTTAAAACGTGGTGGGCAGCTTCCAGTGTGTGAGTTTGACTTGCTGAATTGATGTGGTTTTGTTACCTAGTTGGCCAGCCATGTGTATCCATGGAGACAAGAGCCAGCCAGAAAGAGACTGGGTTCTCACTGGTAAGAATACATCACAAACAGTGGAGGTCAGGGTGTTGGCACTTTCATATCATGCATACCTTAGGACTATGGAGAAATATTATCTCTCGTGCTAACACCGACAGATTTACATTGATGCCTACTGCATGGACAATGATTAATATGCATTGTCCTAGTTTAAATAAGTAAATAACTGAAATGAGAGTCTACATATAAAAACATTCTCTGGGGTTGAAGTCTTTAAAAGTATGTAGTACTTGTAGTAATGTGAAAATGGAATATGGACAAATATGTGTGGCATTTTTTCTGTACCCCATTCCCTAGAAGTGTTCTCCGTCAGTCCATCTGTCTCTGTGTTATCCATCTTTCCACCAATCCTTCCACAATTCATTATCCATTACTCATCAGTCTAATAATTCACATAATGCACCTGTTTTACTGTACTAATTAACTTCTTACCTAAAGAAGAAACGTCACATTCCCTCATAGCTAATATAATCAGACTTTCCTTCCTTTAAGATGTTTACTCTCCTCCCTTTAGTTTAATCTTCTCCTGCTTTGATTCATCAACTATGTGGCAACATTTTTTTTCAGCTTGCATGTCTTTGTTTGAATTCCGCAGAATTCAGGAGCGGCAAGGCCCCCATCCTAATCGCGACAGATGTTGCCTCTCGGGGTCTGGGTATGTCTGGGATCACATTGTTTACATCCTGTGATTTCTGTTCTCAGCATCATTTGTCTCGTTTAATTTATTCTTCAGCTAATAATGAATTTACATGTATTCAAATCAACCATAACCACCAGTTAATTAAGCAGGTGGTAAGTATTACAAGTTAGTACAAAAGACTCTTGTACAGCAAGCAGGCTTGAGAATTATTATTTATATCCCACAAGCTTATTTGCAGGTATTGTTTTCACAAAATAACGGAAATCATGTACACTTCTTCAAATTAATTTGTTAAGTTTAATGTCAGTAAATTGAGTTTTACTTTATTTACATATATATATACATATATATATATATGTGCATATATATATATATGTATGTAATTTTATTTTTTTTACAAAAATTGCACAAGTGAAAGTCCAGCTGTCAGCCAGATATGTGAAAATCACAGAAGAAAAAAACAGAATGAGTCCAAAAAAATAAGACGTTACAACCTGGTAACGTTGTCGGCTGAAGCATGCAGAGCTGCAGGCTTCGAGCCTCTCGATCCAGCAGGTTCATAGTCTGTTTCTTGTTACCGCAGTTTAAAAGCTTCCTTCATGCGGGGCTCTTTGGCACGCTGCCTGAAAGGAGGGGTGTGTGGGCCCGCAACGTCCTGCGCACCTTTTCTTATGTCTCCTAGTGTGGTGTCAGTATAAACTCCTTGGATTGCTGCTCATGTTTCACATTTTTCTGCTCAAAATCTTTCAACGTTCACTTCAGGAGAGAGCCATATGTTTAGGAGATAGCTTTGAAAAGAAAACGGAGGGGAAAAAAAAGGAACAGTTTAACGTCTGACATTTCTGTAGAATATTCTGAGAAGGGGGGATAAGTAAAGTTTTGTAAACTTTTACTAAATTTCGATGACTTTATCCTTGTTTTCTTCTCCCCTCTTCTCCTCTCAGGGTTTGGCAGCACACGGCAGCTGTAACAGTCTGTGCTGCTGTCTCTGTCCCCCTCAGTCACATTATAAAAGGCAAGCTTTGTGAGCTTTAGTGGGATTAACGCCCCTATTACTCTCCTGAACTAAAAAAAAAAAAGAAAAAAAGAGGGAGACTCCAACCCCCCCATTCCCCGTTAATGTCAGTTTGCAAATCCAACGAGCCTTCCTTGGGAGCATCCTGAGGGTCCTGTATGTCTGCCCGTCGGTCCAAAAAGCAGACAGACAGGCGAGAGAGAATTAGACGGGCTCGTCTGGATCCAGTCCTGGCCAGGGTGTGAGGAGGGTCCCGCAATGCGACGAGAGAGCAACAGAACCAGCCATTGGGTGTGCGTGGGTGTGTCCTTTGGGGTTTAACGGTTCTGCTCCCGTCTGACGTTGCTGGAGTGAGCAGAAGGTGAGGGAGGAATCCAGTCTCCCTCTCCCTCAGCCCTTCCCTTTGAACCAGGACTGATCAGGGGGAACCTTTGTAAAAACAACTTGCAGGGGGTAAGTACCGCAACACCCCTTTGTCTTAACTCCTTCACGAGCTCACCCTACAGTCAGGTTCAGCCTTTGTGCTTATATTACAAAAGAAAAGAGTTCATGGTTCAATAATCATAGCACACTATTGTTACTGTGTAATAAATGATTAAATGGCTTCCCTCTCGTGACGGAGGGGGAGATGGGAGACTTATTGATCAGCAGTGCTGTCAGAGCCCCACGTCTTCTGTAATGAGAAACAGACTTCCTTACCTTCCACGTTTAGGCCGGTAATCATGAGTCCTCTGAAAAGCACAGAGGCCTAAAATGGTTTCTTTACATGCCGGTTCTCACTTTAAATCAAGTGAGTGCACAACGTTGAAGGCATGTTGAATAGTAAAGCTGTGTCTCTGAAATGAATCTTTGGATGTGTGGATTGTTGCACGGTAAGTGAACTCCAATTTGTTTCAGTCTTTCTGCTTCACACCAAGACATGTTGTTGCATTCATAGATGACTTCAGTTGTTCTTAGGCATAAAGCTCCCAAGTTTTTTTTTTTTTTTTAGAATTTCTTTAAATACATCACTTCCTGTTCTCTAAAAGCCCTTTACCCTTCTTGAACTTCCTTTGCTGTCTATCCCAAAGATGTGGAAGACGTAAAGTTCGTCATCAACTATGACTATCCCAGCTCCTCTGAGGATTATGTCCATCGTATCGGTCGCACGGCCCGCAGTACCAATAAGGGTACTGCCTACACCTTCTTCACCCCGGGAAACCTGCGACAGGCCAGAGACCTGGTCCGGGTCCTGGAGGAAGCCCGGCAGGCTATAAACCCAAAACTGCTCCAGCTGGTGGACTCCAACCGCGGAGGTGGAGGCGGTAGGAGGAGCTATATTTTTATTTGCAGTGGCAACCAGTTGTGTACATATGCATCAGTCTACATAATTGATTTGATTTCCTCTTTAAATTATTCAGACAAAAATGCAGTAACAACTTTGGACTTATGTTATGCATCTCACTGCACAATCTGTTCCAGAAGCACGATCCATACCGTTAGCTCAATTATGCAAGTGCTAAAAGAAAGACTTCCGGGACAATGTTTTTTTTTTATTTCTTTTTGCATCTAACTGTAATTGTAAAAATGGTATACTTTAAAGGCAATAATAAAATACAGATAAAAAGGGTTTAATTGTATTTTCCTGGATTGCTTTGCCATTTTATGTGAAAAACAAAATCAAGCATATGTGCCTGCATACAACAATCAAGCATGAGGAAAGGATGGAGCAATACTTTTAGATTTTACATAAAACTATGGGATATAGTCTTGTACAATCCGATAACACATTTTGTTAATCTAATAAACAATTACAAAAATAATGGTCTTCTACCAGAAGACATTGACAAATACGTTACAGTCCAGTGAGTCCAAAACACCGCATTATACTGCATTATATCCTTCTAACTTAATGATTATGACAATTATTTATTAATGGAAAAAATAACATTGTCTAGGGAAATAGTTCCTTTCAGAAAGTTCTACTTTGCTGAACTACAGCAGTGATTTGGAAGTAGTTTTAGCGCATGTGCAAATGAGCGCGCGCGGCGGTGGGGCAAAGGTAAAGCGCGCGACCCATGTTCGGGGATCACAGGTTCGAGTTCTGGCCCATTGACCTTTGCCGCATGTCTTCCCGCTCATTCATATTCCAATTTCCTGTCAACACAAGGCCACTAGAGCCAAAATAAAAAATGCGCAAAAGAGCTGACGGTCCGAATAGTGCTTCCGGGGCAGATGGTGGCGTGACGGTGCTTTAAATAGCTCTCTTTTCGGGCTAATAATCAGGTTTCTTTGTTGAAATGAAAGCAAGAGCTCATTTTAAATGTTACTTTTCATAGTTTTTTTGGGGGCGTGGTGGGGGTTATTTGCAGGTGGCAGGATGCGTTACCGTGGCGGCAACTCCAACAACCCTAACCTAATGTATCAAGATGAGTGCGATCGGCGCATGCGCTCCGGCGGAGGCGGCAAAGACAGCCGCGGAGGCTTCAACCGCGACAGCCGCAACAGCCGCGACGACGACCGCTCGTCGTCCTCCTCCTACAGAGACAGAAACCGAGATCACAGGAACAACTACAACGCCGGCTCGGATCAGTACCAGAATTACAACAACAACAACGGCGGAGGCTACAACACCCGCGGCGGAGGCCCGACCGGCGGCGGTCAGGAGCAACCCAACCAGCCGCAGAGCCAGTTCGGCCAGGGCCCTCCTCCTCCGCCCCCTCCGCCGTCAGGCGCCCCGCAGCCGTTGATGGCACAGCAGTTTCCGCCGCCGCCGCAGCCCCCACTTATGGGCTTCATGGGGCAGCCACCTTTCCCTCCTTTCCCCGCTGCCCCCCCTCCACCGCCAGGCCCACAACCACCCCGTAAATAGTTATACTTAACATATACTGGGTAAATTTGTTCCAAGTGTTTGTAGCTCAGTTTTACTGTTGTGGTCTCCCAAACAGTGCTAAATCCAAGGAGGTAAGGGCTTGTACTTTCACATGAATTTTAAAGAACCCCAACTAATTAAATTTCCCCAACCGAGTATTGCGGAGGAGGAATAAGGATTTCTTTCTCTTTTTTTATTTTATTTTATATTTTTTTCTTTCACCAGCCAAACTTTAGGAGTTAGAGATACAGACACATTCCAAAAGCCTCCTTGATCTTTGTACTTGTTCAACTTGATTTATTCAGTTTGAAATAGGTGGCTTTTGTTTATAACGTCAAATTCAGCTTCACCGTACCTGTTTCTGATCTTCTCTTCACTAGTTTCGGTAACGACCACTTTTAGATAACTTTTATTTTGCCTTTTTATTATCTATTGTGTTAGATTTAGGTGCATTTAATCATGCATGCCTCCACATGTTCCCTTTGTGTAGCAAGTCAGAAGTGAAGTAGTGTTTTGAGCTTTAACTGAAAACATCTTGTTGCCTGTTTTCTGTCAACTATGCTCTTTTTACAGTGTTTTCCTAAATAAACTAATTAAATCAATACATTTTTGTCCTAATTTGCAATTTATTCTGAAATATTAGGTAAATTATTGGCTCTGCTTCACACATAATAGTAAAATATTCTTGGACTTGATTACATGTATAGTAATATTTTGATTTTCAGAATTAGGTGATTTGTCTTTAAAAAGTCATTCTAGTTTTATTCGCATATCTTAAAAACAGTCCTTATCGTTGACTAAAATGCAATATAAGCAGGGTTTCTGTAATGACCTGAAAAGTCTAGAATTGTATTTTATTTTTTGTTGGCCCCCTTCCAAACCTAGAACTCTAAAGCTGCCACTGGATCACAAAATTTATTAATATTATATAACATCCACTGTAAAAGTTGCAACACATAGAGCTCATCTCTGTTTCCTCTCCTGACCTATAGAGGCAATCAGACACCATAAACTCGCACAACACTGAAAAACATTCAACAGCAGTAACTGCACTGAAACATTTCAGCTGCTAACTGATAGGTGTGATATTTGTAAATATTCATGTTTTATTCCATTTTCAGTTGTGATTTATCCTTAATTGATACTTGATAAAGCCAAACTGCCCCTTACACCTCATTGTATTCCACACGAGTTACAGCCCTGATAAAGACGCCTTATTTTCTCTTGACAGCCTTGCGTTTTGGATCATTATAGTTGAAGAGTAAAATGGGTTTTTACTGGCATCCCTGTGAAACTGATTGTCTAATGGTTGCTACGGTGACTCAGCAACTTCAAGATGGCAGTTGCAATTTGATAATTAGAAGTTTCTAGAAATTTTGATCAAATTGAAAAAGTATAGATTATAAATTGCTTTGATTACAAAAAATAAAAGCTCTAATACCTGAACTGTGATCCCAAATTCCAGAGGAGTTAAAAAAGAAGGTTTCATGGATTCAGAGCAGGACAATAGAACAGTGGAGGGTAAAGTTCAAACCATCTTATCCATCAATCATAATGGGAAAGGATCATATCTCCTACTCTAATGTATCTGACCATATGCCGGAGGAGTAGCAAAAGCAAATGAGGTGGATCAGCAGTGCTTGCCAACAACTGTGTCATCCAGGACATGTTACAGTAGAATATTGACTTTGTTGCTTGGAATTTGAGCTGTTAGCATGTCATGACAGTCATGAGACTGTCAAACAGAAACAGACTTCAGTCAGAGGCTTCTTCAGATTCGTTGCTAGATAGCCTGCTACAGGAGAACCTTCCTCACCAACCACAGCGTTTGAAGGTACTTGTATGATATGAGTTATAACATTTCATTTTCCTTTTGGATTAATAGTGTTTTTGAGTTGATTACATTTATGTTGAAGGGATTTTTTTTAGAGGAACAATTGTGGAAAAGCTTAAATTAAAGATTGGATTTCTCTATTTTATTTTTCATACAAAATTTATTTGAAGGCTTTTCACAAACTTTACCAGTGGTGCCAACAAATACTTCTAAATTTTTATCCTTATAATTTTTCCCAAGAACAGCCACTTTTCTCCAATCTCATCATTGTATTCTTTCTGAATACTCCAGAAAAAATACACAAGCGTTTATATATTTCTTATCTTGCTTGCTGCACACGACATCTAGAAAGGTCATTTAACACATATGCATCTTATGCTTTACAAAGTCGTTTTGGGTAAAGACAAACATGACTTAAAAAAAAAAGAAACCCACTTAAGTTATATGTGTACAAAACAAAACAACAACCACCAGACAACCCAATCTGAGGCACATGTGGCAGAATCAAAATCAGTATGACGTGAACATAGAGTTGAGAGTCTTTGGGTTAATCAGTAGTAGAAAAGAAAAGTGACTAGAGATGAATAAACAGGAATGATTTCACGTGCAAAATATGAACAAAGTAAGTGCATACGAGTTTAAACAAGGGAAAAGAAAATAATCCCGAGTTAAACTATAAAAAACAGAGTCCTAAAAACAGAAAAAGTGCAAGAAAAAAGAAGTTTGTAAAGGAATGGAAACTCTGTGCCTTTCAAATACAACAACAAGAAAAAATGAGGCGAAAAAAACATTAAAGGATTAATTTTGGCTGGATCAGGACAGTAACAATATTTAGCTGCGGTGAAAACTCTTTTGTCTTTCCTGCAGAAAGACGACATCGTCGTGTTCACCCTGCACGCTTTGGTAACACCATTTTACATCGGTTCCTCCTGCTCTGAAAAGATTATAAAGATTAGACTGAAGATTAAACCACTGCAGTAATTAAAGCACTACACAATGATTTGTGCAGTTTCATTTTGTCTACACAAATCACAGTTTTAATTTGATTGTGTCTGATTAGTTTGGAGGAAACCCATTCAGTGGTTTGACCTGCAAACTGTTTAATGTGCAGCTGACGGTGCAGGATGTCGTATAGGAACGAATCATACTAATTTGTGGGTATGCCTGGAACAACAACATGATTCATATGACGCGGGATTTGCTTAACGTTTTGTAAGTTAAACCAATTCACATTCAGAAGAAATTCTGCAAATCAACACACTGAGCTAATTATCTGAGACGGAGGATGCAGCAACTCCACTTAGAAACACTGACAGGATCGAATAAGGATGAGAAGGCACAAGGTCAACTGGCTTCACCAACTGCTCTCACAGTCCATCAGTTTTTGTTGTACAGCAGAGTCTGAACCGCTTCATTGTAATCTGGTCTTTATTTCTCCCCTCCGAAAGGAAAACGTCGACCCAAATATAAAGGATGGTACAGGTCTGACGACAGGAGGCCCGGTCCTCTCCCTCTCTCTCTAAAGGTTGCCCCAGGTGTCTGGAGGTGGGAACTCGTCCACGTCGCCGGACTCATCGTGAGATTTGTCCCCGAGGTTGAAAGTTAGTTTGTAGCGCAGACGCACTTTTTCCTGAAAGAAGAGCCGCAAACGACAGGTCACGGTCCGTTTTCAGAGTGAATCCGACACATCAGATGTTCTCTGTAGTGAAATGTGGAGAAAGCACCTTGTGAGGGTTAGCCAACAGCAGGATCTGTGTGACAGCGGCTGGCGGGAGGATGGGGTTGAAGGCTGGCAAGTCAGTACAGGAGGGAGGCTGCAGCTTTACTTTCATTACCTGGGAAACATAAACCCACCGATTAGTCAAAGCCCATAGATTGGAATAAATTTCCAATGTTTATAAAGACAAGAATTATGATTAACTTTCATTTGCTTTTCAGAATGTCTGAAACTGAGCAGTCAGAGATGAAAATGAAACACTTATGTGATACTATTAGCAAGAATGAACCGATCAAGATTTCCCAGGTTGATACGGATTTCCGGGGTTCCTTATATTTTTGACAAATTCAATTTTTTTTCTCTAAAGATCTTAGAAGTTATAAGTTCTTTGAATCCAACAGAAACTGAAGAATTACAATATGATGCCAGTTTCTGCACCACTGACAGGAATTTAAATATCATTTATTTATGTATTTTTTTTCACCTTTATTTCTTTTTTTCAGCATTGTGTATTTTTTTACTTGTGTATGGAAAAGTTAAAAATTAATGAAAAAAATTAATAATTAAAAACAAAAACCTTAACTTTTATCTGGTTTTTATTGGACTCCAAAAAGTGCATGCAGCTGATTGCCGCAAATTTAAACTGAAAATGGTGGTACCGATTACCTGTGGTGCATTTAATAAAATAGGAAACAATATAATTATGTATACTTTTTCAGTATTTGAGCCTCCGATCAGAGCAAAACTTTCCGTTTTCAGGTTGATTATCTGATGCAAAAAGATCACGGACATACTCTGGGAACGGCTGCCTGGAAACGGATGTTGGTGACGGGAATGGGCGCCGAGGACAGCATGGAGATGATCACCACCAACACGTCGGGCCTCGACGGAGGACAGTCGCAAGCAAACGTGAACAAAACCCTTAGGCTGTGTTTGTCGAATACAGTCACCGGTAGCACGCTGCCTGCAACAGAAAAACAAACTGTAAACGATGTGAAGAAAGTAGAAAAGAGTGCAATAAATGGCTTTGACCTGATTACAGGTCAAAGCCATTTATTGTGTGGATACTGGATGAGCATCTTATAACACATTTAGGTTGAGGTTTGTTTTAGGGGTTGCCACCTTGGATATTTGAGTTGGAAAGAAAACTTTACTGGTAAGAATCTGTTCCTATTTGTATTTTTCTACCTGATTGGTTTCTGTGTCTACATTAGTACACTTCACAAATGACTTCCGTGTATTGTTCCTGAAATCTGTGCAGCGTTCACACAACAGAGCTTAAAAGACTTTAGGAATTTAAATAAAAACATGTCAGTAGAGAGGAAAATACAAGTCAATGTATTTTAAAGAACTTTAACCATCTACAGACATGTGCATGGTGACTTTATGAGTAAATAATGATTAACCTGTAAAAAAAACTAAACCAAAAGAAAGGCAGACGGTGAGCTGCTTTTTTAGGTGACGAACTAAATCTGATGCAAGTTTTACTGATGTTACAGCAGAAAGTCCGTTGAGAAGCCTTAAATTCAATGTCTGTAAAATCTTCACTGTAAAAATCACCTACGACGGTGAAAAACCTGACTTAAAGATGTTAAATTCATGCAGCCGCTGTAGCTTAAGGGCTTGGTGCTTACTGGGCTTGATTGACTCTAGAGGCACTGTGACGTCTGCTAATGAGATGCGGTCGTTGGGGTCAGCAGATGATGACAAGCTTTTGTCTGCAACGCCAAGACTGGAGTGGAGGACGCCATCAGGCTGCTCCGACTGGACGAGGAGGCTGGACGTCGGCCCCGGACCTGCAGCAGGCCTGGAGCTCGCCCCAGACTTTGCTTGGAGATCTCGCAAAGGGACTTTAGAGTGAGGCTGGAGTTTATCCCTTCAGAAGAAAACAAACAAGCAAACCCCACAGAGGATCATTTTGTAGCATAATCAAAAATGCTGTTTCAATCAAACATGACTTTAAAAAAATGTGACTTTGTAATTTGACACCTTGACAAAGACCCTTGAAATTGGGTCTCTGTCTCTTTAAGAAGCTCCTGCTCTTTAAGACACTCTGCCTCCAGGAAGTCGTCACAACAATGCTTCTCTATTAAGCCTTTAACAGTGTTTTTTTTTTTTTTTTAACCAACGTTTCACTGAGAAATAGTTCATATGATAAGGTCAACAAAATTGCAGTTCCACCAGGTGTTTGCTAATTGCTGCAGCTAGTCTGGAGGAGCTTTGTGGAAATGGTGGTGCTTTGAAATAGCAAGCGTTTCTGCAAACAGAATGGCTGCCAGTGGAGTGTCAAGTATTTTTCAAACATGCATGAATTAATCAAAGCGACACTCCAGATATGTTTTAGATGAAGGAATTACATTGAAACATAATGTAAAGCTCAACAAGTCAATTTTACATAATATCTCCCCTTTACATATGGAACCATTAAAAACACTGATGAAAGGTTTGATAGGTTTTTAGAAATGCAGGCAAAATTTAAGTTCTGTGAGAAGCAACTGAATAATAAATTAGGCGTTGGAATACAAAGGTCTTATTTTACAAACCTTCGCATTGTAAGGCCATGAAGGAACCCTGAACAGGACGTCCACTCACCATTTCACCTGCTGGCTCTCTGGAGGTAGAGACTGCTGTAACAATGTTTTCCCCAGCAAATCCAGCTCTTCCATTGCTCTTGGCGTAGCAGTGCCGCCCCCTGCTGGTGTAGCCTGTGATGTTTGCACCATAGCTGGTTGCAGCAGTGCAGCAGGAGCAGAAGAGTCTGCGATATTTAAGGACTGACAACAAATGGAAAGTTTGATGCAATGAGACAACATGCTGCAGAATGTAATCATTTTTATGCCAAATCACAACTGCAGCGCTTTTGTGAGGGTATTAATTCCCACCTGAGAGATGATGTTAGAGTCACAGTTTTCTGATACATTCAATCCTGAAAAGCCAGGGGGAGGGGGTGAAATTAATGATGTACAAGTGGTAAAAGTTAAATAACACTCAGGTTTCAATCATCTGCAGCTTGCTTACCAAGAGACATGAGTTCATCATCCAAGAGGCTCAAGCCCAGGCTCTGAGGTGCAGCCTGTGGGTTGGAAGACTCTGTGTTTTCTGAAATGTTGAGTCCTGTCAGGTCTAATAGTGCTGAGCTGCTGCCACCTGATTTAGAGTCTGTAGGATAAAAAAAAATAAAAAAAACACAAGCAACTTAAACCAAAAGGGACAGAGTTGCACACGACTGTAACGATGACTCTGAAAAGACAAACGCACCTTGTTGAGAGGCGAGAGACGGAACGTCTTTCGACACCTCCTCACCCTTAACCAGCTTCCTGTACAGATTGATGACCTGCGTCAGGCTGTCGTTGGCCTCCAAGATGTCAGCTGCAGGGCGTAAACGTGTTAGCTAAACATGTTAGCGGCATTACGGTGGCGTTCAAATGCTAAACTTTAAACCCAAATGCACCTAGAGCTTCGTCGTTGTCTTCTGTGTCGCTCGCTAATCTGAATAACGTAGGCCTCATCTTCTCACAGCGCTGGTAAAGATCCTGTGATCAAAAATATGTCACAATGTGCAAACAGCGTCGCTAAACAGTAATTTATCAACTCAATTTTTTCTATATTTAGAGACATTTCCTAGTGTGACGCTATGGTTCCACAATAAAAGATGAATTAATTTCAAGGTGCTTCAGTTTGTTTTTACTAATAAATGAAGTGGGCACAGAATCAAGCTTTCAGGGATCATTTTCATTGTGCCATACATCCTGTATGATAAAAAGTAGGGGCAATATCTTTTAGTGTAACAAGGAAAAACAAATTATACTTTACACTTAAGTTTACAGAATTACAAAATTTCGAATCCAGACAAATGGGAGTTTTATCTTCCCTAAAAGCAACACGTGCTATGAACTGCATCAGCTGCTTTGTTAGCAGTCCAGTTTTTTTCTTACATGCAAAACCCCACTAAAAAAAGAAAAATATATAACAAAAATAGGAAGCAATGTAAAGCAACCATATAAAAGAAAGCCTTTGGCTGCATTGGACCACCAAAAACTGCAGCCTGTGCTGCCAGTGAACAACTAGTAGATGTCACCATGTGCTGCTGGAACTGGTTCATGTGAAATGGTAACATTGCTCTAATCGTGGAGTAAAAGAGCAAAATCCTAAGTTGGAGCTTATATTTTTCTCATCTTGAGAAACTCTGGTGTCCTTAAACGAACAGAAACTGAAGTTTCAGACAGAAAATTAAAAAAGGACTCACTGTAATAATGAACTAATGGAGAAAAAAATGTGTCTATACATTTAAAAATGCTGATCTACTGTAGTTACACCGTTAAGAAAAATCAACAAAAACCTAATGAGTGATAGGTGACTTTGTTAATGACTGAGCGTTACAAACCCTAACGAGCTCCTGGTTGCTATGGGAGCAGCTCTCCTTGCTGTAGCCCTCCAGCAGCTGGCTCAGCAGGCTCACGCTCTCCTTCACCTCCTGGATGGCGTTCACTCGTTTGGAAACTTTCTCTACTCGCTTCTGATCCTGGGGGGAAAATAAGGTAAGATAGGGGAAGTCATCTTAATTGGACATTTTCGAAATAGGACATATATCTAAATAATTAAATGATCCTATTTAGCATTTAAAAATGAAAAAGCAATCAGTTTAAAGCCACTGAATTCCAGCACAGTTCTAATATTTACATCCAATAAAAATGACATAAGGAAAATGACCGCGATTCAGGTTTTCTGCAAACTGGACTTTTTATTTTAACAGAAATCAAAATCGTTTACATGCAACTTGATGTCCTGCACTTTGCGAACTGAGCCACTCACTTCTTGAACCATTTCCTTGATGAGCTTGTTTGCTGCTCTTAAATCATCAGGTTGGGTGCTCTTCAACAGGCGGGACAGCATCTGCAATAACAGGATGAGGCAGAAGAGAGTGGAAAAAAAAAGAGGAAGAGGAATGTATATATAGCTAGTCCTCAAGAGTTCAATTTCACATGGCCTGACGGATTTTTGTTCATTATGAGACTTGAGCATATCCACAAAAAAACCCCAAAAGAACAAAACAAAAATGATCTACTTCACGATGACACATTTTGCTTCTTGATCTCTTGTCGCACACCTTGGATTTCTCCTCGTCCTCAAAGATGGCACTTGTGGCTCTGGGTGGAGGAGGTGGGAGTGGCTTGTCACCAGGAAGCACAGGATCTTGCTTTACAATGCCTGGAAATGACAGGAGCATCTATTAACCTCCCACAAAACAGCCCAGCCTCTGCTTCATGTACAAACACAGTGTGTGAATATTTCAAGAGCACCCAAAAACATTTCAAATCTGGCACAGTACATTCAATTTTTCATGCCCTGAAGTGATAACATCTTGTAATTAAAACATTCATTTCAAAATACACACTAAATCATATGTGGGAAGTCCATTTTTAACATCACAGCAGAGTCAACTAATCATGACCCAGGACATCGGTCTCGTGCTTGAGCTAAAAGCAGAACTGATTCTATCTACCTACATGCTGGAGAAGAGCAAGTATGGAGAACCAAAACTGACATTATCAGCTTGAGAAGAGAACTAAAAACTTCCATAAGCTACTTTTGGTTAATCTACCACACACATAAAGATAAAGCAGTAAAAATAATATAGAGACACTCTCAAAGTCAGTTCCTTAATTACTTAAAGGACAAAAAAAGAGCTCACCCTGTTTCTTCAGCATCTGATAAGCTTCAGCTATCTTTGCCTCATCAGGATACCACACGGTCCAGCTGTACACCATCTCCAACACCTTTGCCTTCACCAGCTCTGGAGCCCGGGATCCTAAATACTACAAGAAAGAGAGAAAATGTCTCAAATACTGTAATGATTATTTTAGAGCTAGGCTGGAGACGGCAGGCTCCATATCAACGCTCATATATCCACAGCTCTAATTCCTTTTGAAGCCATTTTAACAGGATGCACATCATCGTTTAAGGAAGATTTTTCTACACAGGCTTTGAATGAGGTAGTTTTGGAAACAGATAGTTTGATAAATGGATGGATCAGCAAACACACGATGGAACAGAGGAAAAGTCTGGAAATACAAATATTTTTTTCTATGCTCCATTAAATTTTTCATATTTATCCAGACACAGCAAAACAATACCTGGTTGCGTGAGGAGGAAAAAAGGCACAACAAATCAAAAGAATGCTCAAAGATACTTAACATGATATATATAAGATATGCATTTCTAACATATAATTTTCATTTTTCTTCTGAAAAGAAAGCCATAGAATTTCATGTAAAGACTGAAAAATAACACTGGTTTTACTCATGAGGCAAAAAATAAATAAAAATAAAAACATAAAGCAGAAATGACACATTCTGACACATTTTTTTGTGCTCACATTGTGAGCACCAGGTATGATTTGCCTGTTTGTGTTTAAGTAATTTCAGGTGGGCTAAATCTAAATCCCTTACCTAAAACAAAGCTTTATTTATTAAATCATACATTTTTTAAAATGCCTTTTCTTCAGTGATATTTATTGAACTTCTATTTCACAGTAAAAAATTGATATTAAATATACATATGTCCAGAAACTATAGACACACATGAGCTTTCATAGGGTGTTCTAATTTTTTCCCAAGTTTACATCAGATTACAAACTTCTCCAGCCTGTGAAGGAACCTTTTTATGGGAACAAAGAGCAGTCGCTTTTTATCGCTTATAATTTAGACTTTGTATTTAAGATGTAGCTGCTTTGGGCTGGATTTCAAATAGTATATAATAAAAGTTTTATTATTCTGTATTCATCCATTTAGGCTCTACTCTACAAAACACTGGATGGTGAAAGACACAGTTTCTGCTTTGTTATTATAGCTCAAAAGAAAAGAAAAAATCTCAAGCATATTAAGTTGCTACAAACTACTGAGACAAGAGAGAAGGTGTTTACCTTAGGCGAGACCACCTTGATGAGCTCATTAAGAAAGCGAAACTTTCCCACTTCACCATGAAACTTGTTTCCACAGTTCTTCATGCATGTCTCAAGCACCTGGGAGAGGACAAGAATTTTTTATTTTTATATACATCCATCTATCCATTTGTAAGAGACCAAATTTCACTCAAAGTTTGGTGCTTATTGATTCAAGTCTTACCAGTAGTGCTTGCATTGCCTCCCACTCCTGAGGAGACTGGATTTTGTGGGCAAGAAGTCTGGTTGCAAGCTGAGGCCTGATAATAATGCAAATATTAATTGTAGCATTTCAAATCCTTTAGTCGTTTAAAACATCGATGCAAGCCTTTTAATTTAGAATTAAATGATTTTAACAAATAAGCCAAAAAAAAAACAACAACATTTGGCTTAAATAAACTGCACTGTTTCCAACCAGTCAAACTTTTTGCAATGTTTTTTTTTTTTAAAGCACTGAAAAGTATTTGCACCCTTAAAAGTTTGCTTTTCTTTCACAAATAAATGTCTGAGACGAAACTAATTGTAAGGTCGCACAGAAGGTAACCTGACTACACACAAAATGCAATTTTCATATAATGATTTGTACCTGTCCCTATGTGAAAATATATAGTTCATTTCCTTGATTATTCCTGAATTAACTGTGATAAGTCACTTTTTTGGGTTCACTTTGACCAGGCATAACCAAACTTAATTTTTTTAAAAGTTTTAACTAGATTAAAATACCATCCATCCATTTTCTAACACCCTTGTCTCTAGTGGGGTCGGGAGGGATACCGGTGCCTACCTCCAGTGAACGTTTCGGGCGAGAGGTGGGGTACAACCTGCACAGGTCGCCAGTCTCTCGCAGGATTAAAATACCTCAAAAATTAATTTTCGACTATAATACCTACAGTCAAACATGGTGGCCTTTATGTGACAGTTACTTGAGATGCTTTGGCATGACCTGATTAGTCTTTCAAGTAGTTGTTTCAGACAGCCTTTTCTCTCAAAATATGAAATAAACAATTGAAAATAGTATTCTCTCTTCACTGAACTCATCTTTGACGAACTGTAAATTTGTTTTAAGATCTGAAAAATGTCATTGTAGCTAAAAAAAAAAAACAAGAATAAAAGAAATCTTTAAAGGGACAAATAAATATTCAGCTCTGTATCTGTAATTTTCATTCACCATCTTACCCATCTGGCTCATTGTCGAGTTTATCACAAAATGCCTTGATATTGTCCCAGTCAGTTTCCTTATTGAGAGGATTGGTGGCCTTGTCTGTGTGTGAGAAACAAACATTACATTTAAAATCATGGAACAAATTCGTGCCAGCTGGATGAAACAAGACTCCGTGACGTTTTTTTATTTTTAAATTATGTTAAGTTTGTGAGTAGCAAAATATCAGCTCTGTGGTTTTACGGATAAATAAATCAGGAAAATCTGTTCTTTGCAGAAGTTCCTCCAGTTGAGCAGATCGTTCAGGAAGGTGTAGCTTTTGGACCTGGTTAGTATCAAATGGACGCTTCAAGGATATTTACATTCATTCGCTTTTTAACCAACGATTGACAACGGCGTAGACGCTAACAGTACAGCCAAAAACAGCACAGGTTGCAGTTGTCGTTTTTCCTTGTCACCAACTGCACTTTGCTGACTTGATATTTTGACAGTGACAACTCATTAGCTTGTGACAAGGGTGTCGGTGACAACCGAAATAAAACACGAGTTTAACCATAAGGATCCTTCTAAAGCAGTATCTCAGCTCTTAATATTGCTTAAAACGTCATCATGTCTAGTAATGTGTGATGACTTACTGATTAGAGACTGAAGGCTAGTCTCATCAGAAGGGGCCGCCGCCATCTTTACAGGGTTCTTACCAAGTGGCTACTGTCGCGTGACTTTTGTAACATCGCGTGAATAGGCAGACGTCGGTGGCGTCATGTTGTGAGTGGCGTTTTGGGAGGTGAAAAAAAAAATCCATTATTTGAAGCAAAAGCTCGAGTATAAAGCATGCATGTGTATTATTATTATTATTATTATTATTATTATTATTATTATTATTATTATTATTATTATTATTATTATTATTATTATTA
>CAEGAE010044617.1:0-14775 GCA_903067095.1 Girardinus metallicus
ACACCATTGCTGGAATGTTGGCCCATTCCTCCAAGCAGATCTCCTCTAAAGCAGTGATGTTCTGGGGCTGGCGGCGGGAAACACGGACTTGCAACTCCCTCCAAAGGTTTTCGATGGGGTTGAGATCTGGAGACTGGCTAGGCCACTCCAGGACCTTGAAATGCTTCTTACGAAGCCACACCTTTGTTGCCCTGGCAGTGAGCTTGGGATCATTGTCATGCTGAAAGACCCAGCCATGTTTCATCTTCAATGCCCTTGCTGTTGGAAGGAGGTTTGCACTCAAAATCCCACCATAAATGTCCCCATTCATTCTTTCATGTACACAGACCAGTCGTCCTGGTCCCTTTGCCAAGAAACAGCCCCAAAGCATAATGTTGCCACCCCCATGCTTCACAGTTGGTATGGTGTTCTTTGAATGCAACTCACCATTCACTCTCCTCCAAACACAAAGAGTTGTGTTTATACCAAACAGTTCTACTTTGGTTTCATCTGACCATATAACATTCTCCCAATACTCTTCTGGAACATCCAAATGCTCTCTAGCAAACTTCAGACACACCCGAATATGTACTGGCTTTAGCAGTGGGACACGTCTGGCACTGCAAGATCTGAGTCCCTGGTGGCATAGTGAGTTACTGATGGTAGCCTTTGTAACTTTGATCCCAGCTTTCTGCAGGTCATTCACTAAGTCCCCTGTGTGGTTCTGGGATTTTTGCTCACCATTCTTGTGATCATTCTGACCCCACGGCCTGAGATCTTGCGTGGAGCCCCTGATGGAGGGAGATTAGCAATGGTCTTGTAGGTCTTCCATTTTCTGATTATTGCTCCCACAGTAGATTTCTTCACACCAAGCTGCTTGCCTATCGTGGATTCAGTCTTCCCAGCCTGATGCAGCTCTACAATTCTGTTTCTGGTCCTTTGACACTCTTTGGTCTTCACCGTAGTGTAACTTGGAGTGTGACTGTTTGAGGTTGTGGGCAGGTGTCTTTTATACTGTTAACCAGTTCAAACAGGTGCCATTGATATAGGTAATGAGTGGAGGACAGAGGAGCCTCTTAAGGAAAAGTTACAGGTCTGTGACAGCCAGAAATCTTGCTTGTTTGATCATCGGTGACCAAATACTTATTTTCCACCCTTATTTGCAAATAAATTCTTTAAAAATCAGAAAATGTGATTTTCTGAATTTCTATTTCTCATTTTGTCTCTCATAGATGAGGTCTACCTATGATGTTAATTACAGGTCTCTCTTATCTTTTAAGTGGGAGAACTTGCACAATTGGTGTCTGACTAAATACTTTTTTTCCCCACTGTATATATACACTGGCATGACACTGTAGAATTGCAGTTCCATCCATCCATTATCATCTACCCTTGTCCTTAGCGGAGTAGGGAGGGGTACTGGTGCCTACCTCCAGTGGTCAACGGGTGAGAGGTGGGGTACACCCTGGATGGGTCGCCATTGCAGGGCAAATTGTAGTTTGAACAAAGAATTCATAAATAAATATTTGTTTTTGTGTCTACTATATATTTATATATAGTATGTGTAGTTGAGACTTGGCAATAAATCACACTAAGATTTAAAAATAAAAACCATGACAAAGTATCTTGCTATCATCCAAGTAATATGTATATCTACCTATTTACCCCATTCATTTTATTCAGCGTTTCTTACAGACACCGGTTTATTACTTCTGGTTTATTTCCTTTTTGCGTAGACCATTATAAATGCAGTTCTATAAATAACAAAGCAGTGATCCATAGGCAGCTTTCACGTTGTCTCTGAGTCTATGTAGTCCACACAAAAGAGCAGCTGGTTGCTAGGAGCACAAAAGCACCACAGCCATTAAGAGACTGACAGAGTTTTGCCTCCTGCCATGAGAACAAAACTACAATTAGACATTAATTGGGGGCTCTATTAAGACCCTACAGTTTGTGTGTATGTATGTGTGTTCTGCCTGAAAATGAATGCTCAAGCATAAATGCATGAACATGTGCCAAGCTACTGAAGAGTCAGCATATACGTTATAGATTTGTTTTATGTTTAATTGGATCTGTATTTGGATGTCTTAAAATACAAACTGATTAAATGCATGAAAGAAAGGTGCTTTGTTTATAATACAACTAATGCATGTTTCTATTGAAAATATTAAGTTCATTATCAAATACAGTGGCAAAATAAATATGTTTCTGATACTTAAAAATGCACAAACAACCGATATATATTTTTTGCTTCATTGCCTTATTCTACAACCTAAACACTTTGATATTCTGAACAAAAAAGCCCTTTTTCATCGAGCTACATTGACTGATGAACTATATTTCTATCAAAACCATCTTGTTAGAAACATATTTTCATTTAGATACCTACATAGTCATAATTTTTGAGTAAGTACAAAAATGTGGGTGACATGGGATAAACCACCAGCCCACTAATGCATCGGCGTTAACTCAATTTTTCCTCTTCTGTTTATGAACATGTTCATATACTTTATCAACTGCTGACACAGAGTCATGATTCATGGAGAAGCTTGTTTAGATGTAAATGCACAAGTCACACAGAATTCTTTGTTCACAAAGATATATCATTCTCACTACAAGCTCAATGCACACCTCTAAAAACATGACTATAAGTTACATTTGTGCTTCACATTGAGCTTACGCAAGAAGCGCTGTGGCTTTTAAACTTGGCACCTACCTTACTGAATAATTTTTCAAATAAAAATGAGTCCTCACAGTGGGTTAAGGTGAACCTGCTCTGCAAGAACACTTTCCAAATCTTCCAGTTTGAGTGAAAGGTGGCGCCAGCGATCTGTGCGGAGGTGAACTTCAGAAATGCAGCCGTGACACCGAGGGAAGCGGCCAAAGCGCAGAGGCTCCAGGGTGTGATTGGTACTGCCCAAGTTCATGCCCTGTTTAATGCCTCAGCTGTTCAAGTATAAGCCCATCTTTTAAGAGCAATTCTGCTCTGCTGTTGAAGTACGCAGCAGGGTGCAGCAAAAATGCATGCGGGCCAGGGTTACTGGTGTATAAAAAAGCCAATTTAAAATAAAAACAATCAAGGCTGAGTCTGGCGATGGGGTAGCTAAAGCCTGGTGGGAGCTTACTTATACTATACTGGAGTTGATTTTCATTTTTTGTCCACAGACTGGCCCTTAGATTAAAATATCAGCAATATCCTTTTCAACTTTTTGGTTTTTAGGTAAACAAAAATATATTTTACTTTCATTTAATAATATCCTTTTGAAAGTATCTTTTAAAAGGGATAAAATTCTTTCAAATTAAATCAAATGAAGGTGTCATATATTCTGGCACTTTTACATGAGTTGGGGAAAATATATTTTTCAAAAACAATTTGCAGAATTTTTGTGGAGCTCATAAATGGTTTTATTTTATGTCTAATATTAGACCAATTTTAAGTCAGTTTTGCGCACTCTCAACCTTGATTAAGTATATAGGTCTAAAACTGGCAAATACACATGCATAAATGTATTAGTGACTCATCTCTAAATGAGGCCTATTTGAAACCATTGTCTGAATGTTAAGTTTCATAACAGTCAGATAGGCACCAGTCTATCCCAATATAGACTGATGCCTATCACCAGTTCCCCACAGACTCTGCAATGATAACATGGATGAACACTATTTTGCCAAAAGTATTTGCTCACCCATCCAAATTCCCTGAATCAGGTGTTTGAATCACTTTGATGGCCACAAGTGTATAAAATTAAGCACAGGCATACAGACTGTTTTGATAAACATTTGTGAAAGAATGGGTCACCTCACTAGAGCTCTGTGCATTCCAGAGTGGAACTGTGAACCTGTGCAACAAATCCAGTCGTGAAATTTCCTCGCCCCTAAATATTCCACAGTCAACTGTCAGCTATATTTGAGAAAATGGAAGTGTTTGGGAATGACAGCAACTCAGCCAGTTGCTGTGGTGGCAGACCACGTAAACTGACATAGCGGGTGACTTTGAACGTGGCATGTTTGTTGGTGCCAGACGGGATGGACTGAGTAAACTGCTGCTCTACTGGGGATTTTTATACACAACCATCTCAAGGGTTTACAGAGAATGGTCTGAAAAAGAGAAAATATCCAGTGAGCAGCAGTTCTGTGGGCACAACTTGCTGATCCCAGAGGTCAGTGGCTAGACTGGTTTGAGCTGATAGAACAGCAACAGTAACTCAAATAACCACTTGTTACAACCGAGGTAGAAGAGCACCTCTGAATGCACAACATGTCAAACTTTGAGGCGGATGGGCTACAGCAGCAGAACACCACATTGGGTGGCACTCCTGTCAGCTGAAAACAGGAAACTGAGGATACAATTTGCACAGGCTCACCAAAATTGGACAATAGAAGATTGGAAAAATGTTGCCTGGTTTGATGAGTCTCGATTTCTGCTGCGACATTCAGTTGGTAGGGTCAAAATTTGGTGTCAACAACATGAAAGCATGGATCCATCTTGCTATGTATCAACGGTTCAGGCTGGTGGTGGTGGTGCAATGCTGTGGGGGATATTGTCCTGGCACACTTTGGGCCCATTAGTACCAATTGAGCATCATGTCAACACCACAGCCTACCTGAGGGTTGTTGCTGATTATGTCCATCTTTTGATGGATACTTCCAGTACGATAACGTGCCATGTCATAAAGCGTGAATCATCTCAGACAGGTCTGTTGAACATAACAATGAGTTCACTGAACTCGAATGGCCTCCGTAGTCACCAGATCTCAATCCAACAGAGCACCTTTGGGATGTGGTGGAACGGGAGATTTGCATCATAGATGTCCAGCTGACAAATCTGCAGCAACTGTGTAATACTATCATGTCAATATGGACCAGACTCTCTGAGGAATGTTTCCAGTACCTTGTTGAATCGATGCCACAAAGGAGTAAGGCAGTTCTGATTGCAAAAGGGAGTTCAACCCAGTACTAGCAAGGCGTGCCTAATAAAGTGACTGGTAAGTGTAGTGCACATATGCATGGATGGGGGGATGGTTGGTTGTCCACCAGTTATGTCCAAGATAACTGGTGGACAGCCAGTTATATTTACAACACAAACTGGTTGTCCGGTTTATGTCCTAGTATGATAAAGGTTGGTTTGCCATGTTCTGACAGCCAAGCTACATCAGAAACAAATCTAGATAGATGTAAAAGGGAAGACAATATAGGTTAAGAAAAAGTAGTTTTGAAATTGTAATAAAACAAAAATCAAAAGTTTATTTATTTACAGTTCAGACTGTTAAAAAGCATCCAAAGCCAAATGTATTCATCTCCAATTTTTATGTTGCTGTTTAAAAGTGCAGCAATCATTCAAGAATAGCATCTTTGTAGTGTTGGCACATGTTTTTGCCATGGAGAACCTTCAACTGGTTAAGACCTGACAGCATAGTTTAGGATGATGCCAGCAGTATGTTCTCTTGGTTCTACGATGTTCTACAGGGTCTGGTGTAACTTTTATAGCCTAATGCCTAAATCTCACCAAAACGCTGACACCTTGCCCACACTTATATCAAAAACTGGTGATGCAGGTGTAGGCAAGGTGTCACAATAGTAGAATAAAATTGAGATTATAGCTTCTGTTGTTGTGTTGCAGTTCTTAGAGTTAGACCCAAGTACACCACATTAGCTAATAAACACACCAAAACCAACCAACCATCCATCCATTTTCTAAAACCCTTGTCCCTAGTGGGTCGGGAGGGGTGCTGGTGCCTATCTCCAGCGAACATCAGAGGCGGGGTTCACCCTGGACAGGTCGCCAGTCCACCGCAGGGCAACACAGAGACAGACAGGACAAACAACCATGCACACACACACACACACACACACACCTAGGGAGAATTTAGAGAGACCAATTAACCTAACGGTCATGTTTTTGGACTGTGGGAGGAAGCCGGAGTACCAGGAGAGAACCCACGCATGCACAGGGAGAAACTCCATGCAGAAAGACCCCGGGCCGGGAATCGAAGCCAGGACCTTCTTGCTGCAAGGGAACAATGCTACCAATTGTGGAGTCCATGTGGGTCATATTCAGATATAGTCTTTACCTAATTTAGCATCTGACAAAAAGAAGAAAAAACACCACTTACAGTACATAAAAATTTAAATAGAAAATGCATTTATATAAAACAGCTAACTTACCACAAATCTTTTGTCCCCATTGCTACACTAATGAAAAAATTGTCAAATTCAAATGAAGTAGCATTTGTATTAATTTTGTAAATTTTAGACTGTTCCTGGTTACATAAAGAATACAAATATCTGTTTTACAAGACACGTTAAAAGTAAATATACCGTGATGCTACCTTAGAAAAAGAAACCAGCAAAAGACTGAAAGATCTGATTCTGGGGCTGTGTCCACATAGCATCTTCCTCCCTTTCTCCTACAGGAAAAATTGAGTTATTTTTGTGTCACTTCACAAAGATCCAATGGCATTTTGTATCCTTTGAAGCAAAATGAGCGTCAGATGCAGGAAGATGAACAAATTGCAATACTTTTCTATCATTTTGTCAGGCTATTTTCAGTCAAATTAGATCAAGGGTTGTTGCATCTGTCTTGTGCAATACAATGAGATGCATTGGTTTGATGGGGATAGTGGATAAACCTCTTCAAAGGATCAAACAAAGTTTCCAATCAAGCTGTATTACATGTAATTTATCAACATATATAAATCTTTCAGATAAAATTACACCAGGCAAAAGCTTGCGAACAACTAGAAATGACAAGAAAATAAAAAGACACAGCTTTTTTCCTGCTGTGTGTCTTTTTATGTGCTTTTTATGTGCTGGCAACTTGGATGCATTTGTCAACAAGGCTGTAAAGAAAGTAGTCTGTTCCATTACTTTATCAAAATTAATAGGAACTTATCATAATTTCTATCACCTTTCTTTATTATCTTTATCTTCTCAGACCTTAGTATCTTGGCTCTTTTAAGGGTTGGTCCCAAAAAGAGGTATATATTTTTTTCTTATGTACTGTACCTAGGGGGTTTGTACAGTATGCATACTGCACTCACTTTGGCCAACACTTTGAAATAGTTAGATTGTACTGTGCCCTTCAAAGTGGTGTTGAGCTACAATTCTCAGCCAGTTTTTCTTTAACATTCCATGCTGTTTTACTTGAGTATTGCAATTGTGTCCAAACCCTTTCTCATATAGGTACGTATACAAGCACATGGCTTCCAGCAGCTTTAACACTGCTTAATCCCATTAAATAACCTGAGTGCAACAGTTGTTAGCATTTTATTTTTAAAACAAAATGACTCCTACAATTCTTAAAACTTAATAAAAAAGACAAATCTTTGTTTAGTTTGTCTAAAACTGCAAATTTAATTTCAGTGACGGTAATGACAATGTAGTCCTTATGTTTTCAACAGGAAAAAAAGCAGAAGCATATCTCCAAAATTAAAATTTGTAAATGTAAATATTGTTTGAAATAAAAATGCACTAATCTGCAGCTAAGAGTTTTACCTGTCAGCCATACTTGTAACAGTCCTGTCAATGATGTAAAAATGTTGCCTTTCATTTAGACTGCAACATGCTTTCCAGGAAAGTAACATCCACTGAAATGGAGTGCTACAAAACAACCATTTATCATTTATTAAAAACTTTTATTACATATTACATTTATTACATTACCAGCCCCAATGTCTTTTCCAGACACCAAGATGGTAAAGTAGAAGAATCATATGGAGAGTCTTGGACCTGCCTGATTACAATATCTCTTTTTTTTATTCATCTGTCTAATGGGAAAATATGACTTCCAAAGCTAAATTGCTTTTTTAGTTTATCAACTATTTATCTCAGTCTGTGCATGTCAGGAATAGTTCTACTTCATTATTTTACTTTTATCTGGTAATCCGATATCCTTTCTGTAAAAGTTAACATATTTTTTCATGTTTAAATTATAGATGTATGTGTTTAATACATGTCTACAGCCTTCGTCAGGATGTATGTTTTTGCACATGTCCTAGAATTTTTTAGTAAGCTGCTAAAGTACTTTTAATGAAAAAAGCAAATTTTCTTTAAAACTTAAAATAAGCACACCATGAAAGTGTGGACAATTGTGCAAATGTTTTGCAACACTGATGGAAAACAGCAAACATTAGTTATCAACTGTAACCCCATACTGGCCTAGACAACTGTAAGGATCAGTTAGGGATGGAAAATAAACGTCAGGTGATAAGATAGCTGGCAAAAGACTGCCCCCTACTGCAGCTGTGCTTTCCGGCTGAAAAACACAAAGGCTACTTTTTCATTTCAGCTCTAAAGATGTGGTAATGAACACATTATTTATTTATTTATTTATTTATTTATTTTTAAATACATTTTTCTACAATAAATGTTGTAAAATGTAGTTTATGAACTACATAATATTTTAAAGAGTGACAATTTCTGCACAATGTATTTCACAGTGCTTCACATAAAATTAAAAGGACAATTATAAAGAAAAATTCCTTAAGAACAAGAAATACAAAACAATAATAAGTGTAACATCTGAGCATCTAATTTTAAGTCGAGTTCTGCATATGTGAGTCCTGGTTGCTGAGAAGTTGCTGTTCCAAGAACCAAAATGTAGGTGGAAATGGAAACCCTTAAACACAGCACTAACCTATTTAATCCTGAAATTAAATATAGAGCCATATTCCTTTGTCATTCTTTTCTCATTACAAATGTTCAGTAAGTCATGTTTCATACACTGGACCAGCTGGTACAGGGTGTTTCTACATTATATAACAGTTGTTTACAGTTGGAGCCAGTAATCAAGCTTATCCATCCATCCATCCATTTTCTGTTCACCCTTGTCCCGTAATGGGGTCGAGAGGTGCTGGTTAATCAAGCTCATATTTTAGCTTATTATCTAGATGATGTTGCATTAAGTTGTCTTATCAAAGTTGCCTTAAAGTCAATTAATAGAATAGAAAAGAATAGCCCATTAGAACTCGAGATATTTTCATTTCTGTAATTCTGAGTTTTAAAGAACCCAACTCTTCTTTTGTTAAATAATTTATTATTGTACTATCAGAGTTTGGATTTTTGACAAACATGATGTTCATTTTCTTATAAGTGATTTTTTTGGCCCTACAACATAAATTCAGGATTGACTCAAATTTGTTTGCTGTTTAAAACAGTAAATAAATTCATTCATTAAGAGATTTTCTTGGAAAATGCCATTATTGCAAATTAAAACAAATATGAACTTTGAGAAACTAATGATACAGTAAATGAATCACAGTTTTCTTATGAAGCCCATGCGTAAATTCAAATTCACCCTCTTCAAGCCTACCTGCATCATCATATTACCATGCCTCCGCCTCCACCAACAAGAACCAAGTTGTTGATCTGCCTCAGCCAATCACCATGCAAGAGCCCCTACAAAATGCTAAACCACCATGGATCCACTTGCCTCCCGGCCATGCTTCATGTAAGATAGCTGGTACGTACTCTCATCATGTCAGACTTCGACTCAGATGACCTTGTGGGTTTTCCGACCCTCATCACAGACGACCCTGGTTCTTTGCTCCCCGGCTCCTCATGCAGGAGCGCCCGTTTTGCTTCTTGATCAAGCCACCCGCCCCCCGGCCCTCCTGAGGTCCCAGGGGATCTCTCCTGGGGTTGGACTTGAACCCTCCCAGCTGGCCTCTCTTGCTGCCCTCCTGCCCTCTCCATCCCCTCTTCTGACCAAATGCCGCCGAACCACGAGGACAAAGCCGGTTCGGGCTCAACCTCACGAGTCTGCCCCTGGGTCCATTCACACTCTCCAACGCTCACCCTGGGCATAAAATGTATTTTTTCTGTCCTGTTTCGTTTGTTGTCATCTTGCTTGCTAAACATGTTCCTGCATCTCTTCCTCCGCTCAGAGATCCTCCAGGATCAGTATGTTAATCCTAGTCCCTGATCCTCCCATCTCTGATCAACACGAGGTTGATCAGCGTGTTGCCACAATGGCCGCATTCACCACCGTTTTAAAATCCAGCGACCCATGCCTCACAAAGGACCTCTCTATCAGGGAGTTTCTTGCTGCTTTCAGCATCTATCGTGACATTCTGTGTTTTCAGTCTACCCTGGCCTTCGGGTTGTGTTTGATTTCTACCTGTCCCTCATAGCTGATCTCAAACTCAGATAAGGGCGTTCTCTATTCTATCAGTACAACAGGGTGTTCACCACTAAGACCGTATAAGTCCTCTCCCAGTCTGGCATTTGCCTGGACTGGTTGGTCCTCGATATGGAGTGGCTAGTTACGCTTACCCACATTTCTGCACATCACACCTGTTCCACAATCAGCAACCAGAGTGCTCTCTGCCCCACGCTCACATTTGCACCCCCTTCCTCCTGCCGTAAGCTGGTCCCACTCTGTCTGGAAGGTCGGGCTTTCGATCGCCAGGAACAGAAGATCAAGGTATTCAACAGCAGTCCCCTCTGTAATAATTTCAACAAGGGGGTCTGCTTCTTTTCTCAATGCTTCTTCCTCCACGTATATAGCCATTACAAGCAGATACACCCCAACTTCACCTGTCCCCACTGGCTACCTCCCAGCAGAGGATGCTGTGGATCTAAGATCTGATCTCCTGTCACCTTAACACGCCCATAGTCATCCCCAAATTGGCCCTTCTTCTTAAGTCCCACCCCAATCTTACCTTTGTGGACTTTCTCTGTTCATCCCTCCCAATGGTATCTGCTCGAAGCTAAGTGGGAGCATTTGTTTTATTTTATTTATTTTTAGTCCCAGCCTGTTTAACAATCTTTCCAAAGCCCTCAGCCGGATCCTTTTTTACGTCTTTCTTTTACAATGAGGTCATCCTCTCAGTCAATTTGCTTCTGTTTTCCACAGATGCAGCTCTTTACTCCGGTTTTGGAGTTTTTCAAGGCAAGTGGTTTGCCGGCAAGTTGCTCCTTACTTTCCCGCTGGTTGAGTTTGCAGCTTGTTTCAAAATCATCCCCAATGCCCATCCCCTGGAAAAGAAAGCGCATCTCTGCCCTTTGTGAAATTACTGCCATGGTTGAAGCCATCAATAAAGGCTGCTCTTCCTCAAAATTTATCATACCTTTTATCCACCGCATCGCATGGCATTCCATGACCAATAATTTCATCATTATAGCCTGACATGTTCCCAGCTATTCTTGTACTTTGCAGGCCCCAGCTGCCGCACCAGCCACCAGCCGCACCGGCTGTGGCTGGTCCTGTTGCCCCAAAGCCTCATCTCAGCATCCTTTTTGGGGGGAAAGACAACCTTGAGTCTTGCCTCTATTCATTCATCCAAGCTCACGGCAATTCTCAGAATGCACATCTTCTGTCAGTGTCACAGCGCCAAAGTACTTCAAGGCTCTTTCTCTGTGTGAGTTTCTCCAGATTGAAAGGAAGCCTAGGCATAAATTCAAGCTGGGAGACTCTTCAGCTTACCTGCATCATCTAATTACCGCGCCTCCTCCTCAGCCAACCTGCACCAAGTTGTCATTCCATCTCAGCCAAACACCACGCAAGAGCTCCTTCAAAAGGCCAAATAACCATGGATCCACCTGCTCCCCATCTCCACTCTCATCCTCACAGGCTCCTCCCTCTCCAGGCTCCAAATATCAAAGAACTTCAAGTCAAATAAAACTTTTCTAACTGCTACTCTTTCTCTGTGTGAGTCTCTCAAGATTGAATTTTCTATGTAATAAAGACTCAACACAATTTTCTTAATAAAAGATGAGGCAAGAGCATGTGTCTAGTTTGTATGAACAGGGAAATAGAGCCTCTCTGTATTCACTGTATTAAGTTCCGCAAAAGTTACTTTGAGGGGTTTGATACTAAATGTTTAATTTCATGTTTTAAACCAAACAACTGACCGAAGACAACTGTCATTGTAAGCTGAATGGTATAGTTTCTGAAAAAAAATAATAAATAAACTTCTATCTGACCTTCACAAGTTTTCTGTGTCATAAAATACTGAGTTCAACATACCTGCTGAATGCTTCTCAGTTTTCTTGAGTGCTTGGCCATTGTTGCTCGGATACTAAGAAAGTAAGTGGTAATACAAGAAACATCAATCTAAGAAGATCCTTTTCAGCGAATTCAGCACATCTTTATAAACAGTCAATGACTGAAGAGACTTTTCAGAGTAGCAGTAAAATCATTCTCAACAATGAAACTATGATGAAAGCAAATCAGAAGACTGCAGAGAGATCAAAGGAGAGGGAGCAGCCTGAACCCCCGGTGCCACTGCTTCTTACAAACCTGCAGTTCAGATCTACCATTTTGCAGCAAGACAGCTACAGTATTGCACACAACTAATATATATATATATATATATATATATATATATATATATATGTATGTGGCGTGTGGTCAGGGGAGGCAGATGAGGCAGAGCCTCACCTGTCATCATGGATCATTTATGTTACTATTTTCCCCTTTTTTTTGTACTATAAAGTACCTATTTTTCATTTAGCTTAACCAATTCTGATTATTTTTTCTTCAAAATCGCTGATTTTTCGCATTTTCCCAATCAAATGCTCAGAAGCGAAGCCGATGAGGCAGCAGCGAGCTGAGCCACACCTGGGATTGCGCAACCTCTCGCTAACTGCCCTGGCTGCCATTCTATGGGAGCATGCTCCTCCTGTCTGTACGTCGCCAATAAGATGGCTAAAAAACATTTAATGTATGAACTGATTTTCCATAATTTAGCTTATGTATATAATGTACAGTGTTTTTTGTCACCAACTGTGTGTGTAACGTGTTTCGTGTGATGAAGAGTGATCAGAAACGGCAGAGAACTGATTCGACGTGAGGCAGGGAGTTCTCCTGCCTCCTGGCAGGGGGCGCTCATGATCCCAGAAATTGTAACTCCACAACTGCAGAGTAAGATACAGTAACAGCGAGCTAGCCAAACAGTAGCTGCGCTGATATAGAGAGCGAGAAAGAAGTGGTTTTGAGTTGTACTTTAACAGTTTTTCCCTTTGCTGTGGAGCACAGCACGAAATTAATAATATCTACATGTTGAAGTTTAATTGAGTTAACGGAATTATTCTACGGCAGCAGCGTGGCTATGCATGATATGTAGAAGAATAGTTTTTGCCCTCCAGCGTTGTCCGCATGCGCAAAATTTCTTTATGTACACTATAACAAGCAGGCAGGGGTGGAAATTAAACATTTTCTCCACCAACTACAGTGGCTGGTAGAGAAAATATTTTACCGGACACTCAAAACATTTCACCAGCCACTGTTTTTTTCTTTCGATTACAAACCCCACCAGTACAAGCAAATTATATAAAATATATGATTTATTCTTAACTCTATGAAAACCGATTTACTGACAATAAGCTTACACACACATACATAATAATTTAACATAAAGCATGGACATCTTCACAAGCTTGTAGTGCAATAAGTTAATTTGAAGTAATTACTACAGCAAAGTAAAACTACACAACCCTAACATTTTTGCAATCATATGTTGAACATTCCCACATTTTGGCTACAGCTCTCCCTGATAGTATTTATTAAATATGTGTCTAGTCATTTATAAAATATGTTTTAAATAGCTGTTTTCTAACTGTTTTATTTGTTTTCCCTTACTTATTACATTTTCTGTTGACATTCACAATTTTTATTATTACCACAATATCTCAGAATGTGTTCATTATTAATTCCATGGGCCGTCATCATTCCTGTTTTATTCCAAAGTTTTTCTGACTACCTGGAGCTTAGTGTTGATTTCCCCTTTCTGGGACTCACACACACACACACACCTGCCCTCTGGGCTGCATAAAACTTTTTCTTTATGAATATCTTCACTCCTTTTTACCGGACAGCAGCATCTAATCTGAACTCTTTCTTAATCTGTCCCTGGTCTCTCTTATAATCATCCATAATCATCCGACAATAATAAAGCCCCTGAATCGCTAATTCTCCCTCCTTCTTTGCTACTGAATCTGCTCCAGCGGTCAAAGTTTGTGTGACAATTAACAAATCGGATACTTTGATACATTTTTCTGATTGGGCTTATGTGCTTTTTAGCTTTTGTCGTAGTTTTTCTGACCCACCCCGTCTCGTATCCTCTCACTTTTCTAGGACTCTATTTATAACGTTAGAAGGGAGGTGCGGGCCAAGGAGTACCGAGGGATTCTATTGGATAAGCCCAATGTTCGTCAATAAAATCAATCAATGGGCTGTCGCAGTCGATAAAAATTATATTTAATATACTTTATTTTGTTAAATCATAACAGCGTAGGGTCGCCAGATATGGACAGTAAATGCATCAGTCTGTAGTCCAGGCGGTCAGGCCTCCCCTGGACAGAAGTTCAAACTGAATGCAGCTTTTTTTTTTGTTCTGTTCAAATTGTCAACCTGCCACAGTTTCAGTGCGTTGCTCCAATTTGCATGCCACTTCATACTTTTACCCGCATTTGGCCAGTCGCCGGTGCTAATTTCTACCCCTGCAAGCAGTGGGTCTATATTTGTAAATCTGATTATGATTAAGTCAGTGGCTCACCAGCTTTGAACCTCACCACACGTCACTTATATATACATATTATATACATATAAAAAAAATTCCCTTCTCACCCTCTGCGGGTGGTCTCTTTCATCCTCTGAGCTTGGGTCCTCTACCAGAGGCCTGGGAGCTTGAGGGTTCTGCGCAGTATCTTGGCTGTGCCTAGAACTGCACATTTCTGGACTGAGATGTCTGATGTTGTTCCTGGGATCTGTTGTAGCCAGTTTGGGGGTGACTGCCCCGAGGGCCCCGATGACCACAGGCACCACTGTGGTCTTCACCTTCCAGGCCTTCTCCA
>CAEGAE010044624.1:0-14116 GCA_903067095.1 Girardinus metallicus
ATATATATATATATATATATATATATATATATAAAACATGCATTCAAATGCAAAAACAACACAACTGCTTTAAGCTTCACCAGATTTTTCACCAGTTAAAACTGTCACTACATTATGACAGTGTAATATATGAGACAGTTAATCTGGAAAAAATCAAGCTCCATATGGTTCTACTACTATCTGCAGAAATAAACCGCCTCTGGAGTAACCAATCAGAGAAGGAAAAGAAGGACGCATTTGTGGGCTGCCTTTTGCGCATCCTTAAAACTTAGGCAGCCTTCATTGCATTGCTGTGACATTAAATGTCAAAGGACGGAGCTGTTCATAGATTCATGTTAGATCATAACCGGTTCAATACATTGTTATTATTATTTTTGGATTTACTAAATATGGACAAAGTATGTATATCTTGGCACTGCATTAGATCCAGTGTCTCTAGAGATGATTGTACAAAGAAGGATGCTTCATAAAATAAAGACAATAGACAACCTTGAGCATGCTATTGTTTAGACGGCAATACAAGATTGTCTTCAGTCGGATTCTCCTTGATACTTTTACTACATGTACAGTATTTAATTCCCTTGTCGAAGTTATAAGTTATAACTGAAAGCTGAGTACTTAAATCATTGCTCCCTGGGTCAGCAGTAGATATGGTCCGATCAGGTTTTTACTGCCGATTCCAATCATCCATTAGGTCGATCACCGCCGATCACCGATCTCTTCCGATTACCTGGAATGGCTGTTCATTTTTCACTTTAGGTATTAATGATACTATGTTATCTGGCAAAATGGAAAAAAAATTATCTGGCAATAAATTCACATAATTTAGACATAATCGACATATTTTGAAACATCTAAAATCTTCTCTTTCTTTTAGTTACATGCTGCAGCTGTAAGCAGTGTGAGAGTTCACTGTCTGGTGGAGGTTGAGCGGCGCTATGACTGAAATATTACTACCAGTAGCGAATAGCGGCGCTTCAACAGCGAGAGCAGAACCAGCGTCTTCTACCGCCAGTTCGAAGACTTGAATTATTTTTCGGGTTATTTGTTTAGCTGTCTGACCGTGCTGCTAATCCGGGTGAGTGTTGGTAGTTGTGTCCTTTTGTTCCTGCATTGAGCCTCGATATAGCCAAACTCTGTCAAGTGCTTGTTTTTTAAATGTCATATTAGATTAGTTGTGTTGGTGCATTTTGATGTGCTTCACCTCCGAGGTCATTTTCCGCCGAAACACGCAAACGTTCCCTTTCGCTCTCAGAGCGTCATAGTTCCAAACAGGATTTGTTGCTGCGCGCCTGCGCAGAGTGAAGGAAAGGGGAGATGAGCTCCACACGCAGGCTGCGAAGTGAGAGAAATGTGATCATTTTGGTGATCGACAACAAGAGACGGTGATCGGGGATCACCGATCATACACTTTTTCACGGAAATCAGCCGATTATGATCGGCGGCCTCTAGTCAGCAGTCTTATCTATTACTATGTAAGTCTTGGGATTCTTGGCAAACAAAGGGTGGTAGAAAATGCAGTATTGATGTTAAATTTTAACTTTAACTTTAACTTTTTCATAATTCTCTTTTTTAATCCATTAAATTTGAAATGTTTACCAAAGTATAAAAGTAGACGAAACTGTTAAAAAAAAAAATTCAAACTCTTCAGCCAGGCACCACTTTAGCCATGCTCTGAATGTTGATGTTTTTTACATTATGATTTTAAGCAGTTCTCACATCTTCTATGTAGAAATTAAGTTACAAAATATGCAGAGAATAAACTTCTCCTGGTTGTTTCATTAATAAGTTGACACTCCAGTTTGATGAGAGCAGGACGATCAAAACCCTGTCAAAACAGCAGATGTTCATTTCTTTCAGGAAGATGCAACTTTCAGTTCTTTCCGTTTCTACTTCAGCTCATCTGGCTTCTATTACAACTTAACATCTTAGGCTTTCTCAAGTGAAAGTATACACCCACACACTCTCCTAATTACATACACTGTGCTCTTATTTTATGCCCCCATCTTCTCTCCCATGTTTTTCCCTTCATTCAGAGATAAATTCCTCTTCTCATCTCCATCTTTCAGTCATTCTCTGCACTAACACTTTTTCTTTTTCTTCTTCTTCACCTCTCATTTTGCCGCCCGACCACCTGGATGGAAAGAATCACTTGTTATCTCTCCCGCTGTCCATCAAGGACTTTTGCTTTGCTGGTGTCGTCGCCTAGCAACTGCAGTAGAAGCTGATACTGGCTGCCTGTTCTGTGTGTGTGAGACGGGGAGCAGCTTCTCGTTGACTCAGTGGAGGACAGACAGACGCATGGTGTGCTCATGGCTCCCTTGGCGTCGTGCCGCTGCCAGCCTTTGTGTGACTGGTGGAGTAGCGTAGCAGTGGCACACCTTGGTGACGTCCACCTGAGAGACAAATACACACTCCCTGTCTTCCCTTCTTTTGCTGTAGACTATGGTTTCTGTCAGTGGAAGATTTATTTTTTTTTTAATGGAAAGAAAATTGTCTTGTGCATCAGACATGTCTACCTCTCTTACCCATCATAACATAATTTATTTGGACATGTAGTCTATAATTATATGGTTAAACAGCTACTGCAGTATTTTTAAGCAATGTGTGGTGCAGGGAAACCCTTTATTAGTAGGGCACTGGGCATATAAAAATGCAGGTGTTTTTGAGCACCAAGTTTGCTGTGGCTGTATAGAGGGTTAAAGTGTGAAACCCTTGACCAAGACTGTTGGTCAAGGGTGTTTTCACACCTGATATTTCTGTAGACTTGGTTTGATCGGAGACTAAAAATGAAAACATTTGTTCCATTTTCAGCTGGTGAGATTTGCTTTCACACTGCACTGTCGAGCAAAACAAACCAATTCAAAAACCTGTTTATCCCCTCACCTGTAGGGGCGCTGTACCAATAACCATTGAAGGAAACGACACATAAACTTCTGAAGAAGACACTGAGCACAACTTCTTTCTTCGCAAAATGTAAACAAAAAATATTTTAGAGGTTATAGGATTTCTCTTTAGTCTTTGGTAAAAAACCAGGAGTCATTTCAGACCCTCATGTTTTTTGTGGTTGTATGTACCCAGAATACCCTTCATTAAAGTCCACTCTCTGCTTTTGGCGCAGTCTCCAGACTGCTTGGTAACGTTTACTGAAGGCCTAGGTTTAAAAACTCATAGAACAATCTCTAGCAGGAGTTACAAAGAATATTTTATATTTTTTGAATTGGCTCACCCATAAACACTTATTTTTATGTGGTTTTACTTTGAAGTGATATCAGCTAAAAACACAACTTCATTTTATAGTTTATTTCCAAATCAGAAGTTTCATTTACTTGAATTCTTAATAAAAAGAAAAATGAAGTCCTCACTCTCATCATCTTGGTTCTGGAATCAGTAGGAGTATATGCTCTTCCTCAACATTTGGAACCTAATATTAAAAGACAACAATATGTTGTGGACTTGTTTCTGAACATGTGCAGACATGTCCTGATTTAAAAAGTCCTGCTCTGTGCTGCCTCCTCCTGTTCATCTATCAGTCAGCATTTCGCTGACTCTGGGTAGGGTTGCGCTCAGGGGGAGAGGCTCTGATTGATTTCATGTTCTGCCCTGATGTTCATACTCTATTCACCTGTAGGTAGCAGTTATGTGAGTGAGCCTGGTTCCTTCAGTGTGCAGATTCAACTCAAAATCCATGTTTTTTCTGGGTCTTTATTTTCTTTCATCAGTTTCCACTACACTTTGACTCTAGCATCTCTGCCATTAAAAAAATATATAAAGTGTAGGCACCCAGGACACTGGTAGTCCTTCCAACATACTGGATGAATAACTTGGGAAAAGAGTTTACATATACGGCACTTGAAATATAATATTTGATCAACTATTGCATCTAAGTGGTCCTTTAATATTGAGATGTTACAGACATGCAATGACACTGTTATTCAATATGAAATATTTTCCATTTAAACTGCTTAAAAAAATTTGCTCTTGAAGGACACCTACTGGCCTGGAGGGCCTAAAAAGCCATATAGTTCACTTTCGTCTTGGCCTAACCTCTGACTTTTACAGTTAATCTTTTTGTTGTTTTATCTAATAAACTGCATTCATTTCTAGGTTTGGTATTATGAATTTTTGCTGCACTTATTCATGAAGTTTTTCAGTGACAGCCAATTACATGGGAAACGTTTAGAATATGAATAGAATATGTTTAGTAATGTTGATGTAGAGGATGAAGTTCCGTCAATGTGTTGCCTGTTCCGTTGTTGGCACGTAGAACAGAGATAACGGAATGAATGAAAACAAAAACCTTACATCTTGTTCTTGTTGTGTTGCAGGTCAGAAGACGTGCCTCCACCTCCACGGTGTGTTCCCATACATCTATGTGCCATATGATGGCTGTAGACAGCAGCCGGAGCGCTACATGCGACAGGTGGCCTTTAGCATCGACAGGGCCCTCAACGTTGCCATGGGAAACCCCGCCGCCATCACCCAGCACGTCTTCAAGGTGGTGCTGGTCTCTGGCATGTAGGTGTCTCCCAACAGCTGGGTTTTACCAATGACAATAAACACAAATAATGCACACTTATTCACTAATCTGTTTATTTTATTTTCTTTTAGGCCTTTCTATGGTTATCATGCCAAGGAGAAGCACTTTATGAAGATCTACTTGTACAATCCTCATATAGTGAAAAGGTAAAAATGCTGGTTAAAACATTGTGAAAAGTTTAATAGAGGAGCCATGTTGTGATGACTTCCTGAAGGCAGAGTTTCAGAAAGAGCAGTTTTTAAAGAGACAGTGGCCCAATTTCAAGACATTAGATTACAAAGTCAAATTTCTTTAAAGTTATTTGATATATACCGTATTCTTATAACAACTGAAGGTAACATAGTTACTTGATTGTGCTATAAAATAGCTCTATGTGGCTGAAAAATACATAATACTGCCCCTTTAAAGGAATATTTTAATTTCACCAACTTTTGTCGTTTAACCGAAAGCTGCCCAGTCATAGTCCCAACGTGAATCATTGTACAATATTTGAGTTATTGTGTGGAAGTTTGGGGCAATACATACAAAACAAACCTGCAGTACCTATACACAACACAAAACAAAACAACATAGAGTGGCAAATTTGAAACATACAAATCCACTAGTCAAATATGGAAATAGCTGAGAGGTTAAATTTAATTGATGTAATTATTTACTTCTCATATTTTCTTAATTTATGGAAGGACAAAAGTCTATGGATCTGACTTGAGGCCTAAACAATCTGAAAGAACAGAGAAATTTTCTCTCCTGGAGCTGCAAGAATAGAATGCCATTCTGTTCTTGCAGTTCTGACAGCTTGTTCTTTACACGTCATCTGGGTAGAACTTTTTTCCTGGGTTGTTTATGGGAACTATTATATAAATGTGAGAGCCGTGCAGTGAGCACAGCATCACACTAATGAAAATCTAGACATTTGTTTGTTTAGGAAGCTTTGTGATCAGGGTTGCCTTGGATCATTTGCATTTGGACAGGGCTGGACAATAATTTAATAACAATATGTACCACAATAGACATGTGATCAATATGAATAGATAATATATCTGACATGCTGTTCAATATATAGAATATTCACTAAACTCTGATCCAGAACCACACAGCATTCTGGGAGATGTAGGCAGATGAAAGACTAGCTATTCAATCTCACAGCCAACTAAGCATTATGAGTGGCATCAACTGACTCATTCATTCTTTGGTTACCTAGCAACAAACTGTTGCAAGGTAACCAGTAACCTACGCAGCACTTTCACAGAGCCTCATCACTGCTTAAAAAATAAAAACAGCAGCATGGAGTGAAAACTGTGGATAAAACAGGAAAAGTCACACCACCAGTTTGGTAGTATTTCTGATATTTGAAACAAAAGACTAATCAATAATTATCTTTATCGACTGATATGAAATGCTTATATTGCAATAAGTTTTTCAGCCATATTGTCCAGCGATTGGATAAATTCTCATTAAGATACACCCTCATTTCTAAATTCCACTGTGTTTCATGTATCAACTCTATTTGGTTCCATATTTAATTTGTGTTAAAATATATTTAGATCAGACTGCTGCAATTGTCTTCTTTATTTTTAATTCTTATGGCAGATAAAACATGTCCAAAGATTTACAGTAATATTTTAATAAAACATCTAGTTTGTTTTATAAATTATTAGGAGCTGAAATCAACACGGTCCACTTCTTTTCATATCCTTTTTACTGAACTTCAAAATTTTTATTTTTTTTCCCCCAGAGTGTGTGAGCTATTACAAAGTGGAGCGGTGATGAATAAGAGTTACCAGCCTCATGAGGGCCACATCCCCTACCTGCTGCAGCTCTTCATGGACTACAACCTATATGGCATGAACCTGATAAACATGGCAGCAGTGAAGTTCCGCAGGAGCCAAAAGAAAGGTAAGCTCAGCTGCAGAGATCTGTCTCTTTTCTCGCAGTGTCTGCTTTGTCTAACTGGAGTTTCTGACACAAGTTTAGATTTACATCTTTATATGGAATTTTATTCAGTGTTTACGCAAACTTTATACCTGTTCCATTTCATTTTAAATTGGTTAAAAATCAACAATCCTGAGCAGTGGTGATAACTTTCACCTATAACTCAGAACAATAAACAATAAAAAATATTTTACCAGTTAAAATCTCTTAAGCTTTTGACACTAGTGTTCCTGCGCGTCTCCATAGAGACGCTGAAAGCAAAAGTGTGTGTTTCCTTTAATAAAATATTTCTACTAACGTTGCAGTATTTTATTGATGAATTTGAATGCAAATCCTAGAGCACTGATATTCTGTATCTGTCGCCGGTAAATGTTGTTTGCAAACAAAAATACACAACACGCAGAGATGACTGAAATAAAATGCTGGGGACATTCAACCAGTGAGAAATGTTTTGCATACTCCCACCACATAGCCCCGCCTTTAGTTTAGGATCCATCCACAAAGCCTTTCCTCAATAACCGCCATAGTTTTTGGAGTAGATTAACTACTTCTGTCTGATTTGGCTGTGGTTCCAGGAGTGGAAAGGAAGCAGGGAGAAACAACCCTGGTTCCTAAGGTTGCATTCTCACCAGCTCTGTTTAGTCCATTTTAATTAAACTCCAGTTCATTTGCCTAGAAAATCTGGTTGGTTTTGGGAGGCGTGAATGCATAATCAAACTATGAGGCAAGCCAAAAAGGTGAACTCTGGTCCACCTAGACACATAGGTCTCGGTTCATTTGAAATGAACTCCGATGCGGTTCGCATTCATATGTGGACGCCGAGCGGACCGGAGACCGCTCCAAAAGCAGGAAGTGGACTACAGCTGTGCAAACACAACCAAAACAAACAAGAGTGTCTAGCACTAGTGGAGAAATGGCTTATGGTCTTTTGTTAACGACAAAAGAGAAATCCTACAACTGCTAAAATCTGACACTACTCCATCTTTGTTTACATTTCATGGAGAAGGAAATTGCGCTCAGTGTCTTGTTCAGGGGTTTTTATGTCATTTCCTTCAGTGATTCTAGGTGCAGCACCCCCACAAACGAGGAGGTGAACAGGTTTTTCCAAAGGCTTTAGTTTGTTTGACATAGAGAAACCGAGCGGCTGAAATGGAGCAAATGTTGCAACTTTGGCTCCCAACCAAACCGAGTTTACTGGACAATCAGGTTTGAACACATCCTAAACCCCAATAAGATTACAGGAAGTAACATCCTTTACCAGAACTTAATGACATACTTTTATTTAAGAAATGTAATTTATTTAAGAAAATCCCATTTGACTGACTTCTAATAAAAGGAGGTTCCAATGATTGATCCACTTCTATACATTTGAAATCAATGGAGGACTCTAATGCCCCATGGAACAAAGACAACAAAAACCCAAATATTGGACACACCTGCTTATTCCCCCCCTACCCTCCCTCAGATTTGAACTTTAAAAGCAAGTTGTTAATCTAGGATCAAGGGGATTAAAGGCTTGGCTGCAAAAGGTCAGTTTAAGACGAATGAAAACTTTAATGTGTTCTGAACTCCACAACACAGCTTAAAAACTGAAAGTCTTCCTGATAAGAACCTGAAAACCCAAAACATTTCAGACTGTTTACTCTGTAGACGTAGCACAGTAGCAGCAGTCCAATTGACGTAAAAAGTCTGGGTAAAACTGGATAGAGAACTATTGTTCACTGTTCTCACACATCACTACAAGTATTCACACCCTTGTTCTTAAACAGACATTACTTTTTCACCCTGAAATTACCTGAATCAATCTAAAATCAAGTTGCGCCACAACCGCAGTTCTATTTTCAGCTGTACTACCTCAGGTAAACGGCCACAAAGGACAGATAAGAGTAGAACTGCAGAAATTTGTGCGTTGCATGTCACTCTCTACAGACTTCTGAATTGTTCCAGATTACAGAAGTAGAATTAGAGGAACACTTACTGTAACTACTGTCTGTCGCTCTGGGCTGGGAGGAGAGATGTTTGACCTTAATGCACAACCAGATTCACTATGGCAACAAAATGAAGAGCCCGCTGCACTCAGCCCCACTGAAAACCTCCTCGTTCTTCCACCAAATATTAATTTCTGATTTCTTCCTGAGTTCAAACGTTAGTATTGTTGTTTCTAATTGAATATCAACTTGTTTCTTTGCATTATTTGAGGTCTGAAAGCACTGCAGCTTTTTTGTTATTTTGACCATTTCACATTTTCTGCAAATAAATAAACCCTGCATTTTTGCTTGGAATTTCAGAGACATGTTGTCAGTAGTTCAGAGAATAAAAGAACAATGTTCATTTTACTCAAACATATACCTATAAAAAGTCAAATCAGAGAAACTGATCATTTTAAGTAGTCTCAATTTTTTCCAGAGCTGAATATATTTTTCTGTATTTATTTACTCTTTTTAAAAAAATGAAATTATACAGTCACCTATTTTTTATCAACTCTTCTAATGGACTAATAAACAGCAAACCGAAGAGGGGGAACAATTATAGCCTCTCTTGATAAATCCCGTCAGAGTCATTTCCTAACACGTCAATGTGATTGTGTGTGTTTCTGGAAGTGGGCCCTGCAGACCCGGACCAGCCGTCCTCCAGCTCTCACTCCAGCGTCAGTCCCTGGAAGATTCCCTGCAGCACCAAGCTGACCGACAGCAGCCTCGCAGGCACCTTTGTCCGCTGGGAAGAGAACACTCTGCCCTCGTAGGCCGCGCTGTCACAGACATCACTCTGCTCTGGATCAGTTCCATTATTAACTCTGCTCTGTCTGCAGCTCGTTAGTCCTGGATGACGTTGAGAGGCAGAGCACCTGTGAGCTGGAAGTGGATGCTGTGGCCGTGGATATCCTGAACCGTCTTGATATTGAAAGTAGGTGCAGTCTGATCTGCTGTGTTCTCTGCAACACCAGCTGACATGACGAAGAGCAAAAGGTGAAAGGCAGCTGCAGTACACTGAGCTCCCACCACTGATTATGGCTCCACACAGAGAGTCTATTAGCAGATCTGAACATGAGCATGGTGGAGCAGACCTCAGTCTTCAGTCACAGGGGAGCAGAGGTGAAGAAATTATCAGAGATGAGGGAGTTTGGGGTCAGCAGATGAACTGAGCAAAGCAAAGAACAGCTGTTATATGCTTCCAGAACAGATGCAACTGTTTGTCCTGATTCTCTCTAAATGGCCTGCATCTTCATCTGCCAGGAAATGGAAAGGAAAACTGTCCTTCTGGTCACCTGCTCTTATCGAGATGCCAAACATTTCCTTTTTTGCAGAAATAACATATATTTTTGATTGATTTTTCTGGGTGTTTGCTTGCTACAAAACCCAAAACAGAAAAATTGGAACTGTTTGATTGCATCATTATCCCAACATACTGCAACATTTTTTCTTTATCTGATTTTAAAATCTTGGTTTGATTGGTCCTATATAAAATGACATATTTTTTAATTTGAATATTCAGAAAATTTGAAATTTTGACATTCTAAAACTGAATTTTAGGTATTATCATCAAAATTCACAGATATAAACACCTGAAATATATAATTTTTTGTTTGATTTTTATATAGCAGAGCGTTTTTGAATTGAATTACTGAATGTTTTGATGACGGATCTGGAATCTTACAGAAGAATCGCAGGCTTTCCCAGGTGTACTTGACTTTTAAGCAGGACTGTGCTACACTGTCTGTGCTTGTGTGTGGAGTACCTGTAGGATAGTTGTAGGGGAGGGAACATGTTTATAATGAGAAGCATAAGGATTTTGTTTTCTAAGCTTGCCTCCTCCTCCAGATCAGATCGGCAGGAACCCCGGACTGCAGGCTATTTGGGAGGATGAGAAGCAGAGGAGGAGGGAGAACAACCAGACCTCCCAGATAGAAGCGCCGGATTCACAAGGTGAGGAACGCTGCAGTGGGAGCTAGAACATGGTTTTCCAGTGTCATTCTGTATTTTGTACCATTTGCTTATTGTCTATTGCTTAGGATTCCCAGCTGAGTTTTCACCCAGTTATGAAAACACTTAATTTAAATTTTTTGGTTTAATGTGTCAGGACATGTTATTGAAAATGATCTGTATTCTACCACTATTTACCACTTTTTTTCTTTCAAATACAAAACTAATTGTACATCCAAGCAAGATGACCTTATGTCTGTGCAGTGGTTAAAGTACCTGTAAACAACGACAGGCCCATCTCACTGTCCCAGCCTGCAGTTAACATGTTAAAGTTCCTGGAAGAACAATAAGAAAAAGCCTGAACTACCGGTGGACTGATCAGAAGAAAACATTTTCCAGCAACGTATTTGAAGTTTCCAAATTGGAACTGGACAAACTGTAATATTATTGTTTTAGTCGCAGAAAACCAAAGTGAGCATGTTTGGTCAGAATTAAAAAGCTCAAAACAGTAAATCAACATAAACACCTGTGGCTGCTATCAAACATGGTGGTGGTATGACCTTGTTGAGTCCATCATGAACTCCTCTGCTCACAAACTATTTCTAGAATCCAAAGTGAGGCTCTAGAAGATGAAGCTGGACCAAAACTGAGTTATCCCAAACATAGCAGCAAATCTGCAACAGGATTGCTAAAATAAAATAAAAATAAACCAAGCTTGTGCCTTGGCCTAGTCAAACACAAGATCTCCACCTGACAGTTTTTAATGATGTATTTCATTTTTGCTGACATTTTTTTAAAATAAGAAGAAAGTTGGGGGTCCATAGTTGATTAAATTCTGATTCAGGTTTAGGTTTCAGCCTCAAATAACCAGAAAATATAATCAAAAGAAAAACCTTTATTCAAATGTTTGCGATACATTCAGAAAAAGAGGAAAAGAACTAGAAATAATCAGCCACTTCTACAGAAACAAAAAGCACCGTTACTCAGACGTTGGCTGTGTAGTTTGTGCCAACCTTATCTAATCGTTTAGAAATAAATGAAACAGCTACATGTGGTTTAGATAAATTGCGGCTGTAATATTCTTATAATGAACGATCCTCCCTATCAAACTGAAAGGCTTCTGTGGAGATCTGGGCGTTTTCTGTGAGCAGACCACGTGATGGGTGTCAGCTGCCTTGTCTTGTAACCATAAATAAAAAAACTCTCTGTCCCCCAACTTGCCCACAAAGGAAGCTGCCATGGAAACCAGGTGATAAATAAACCACAGGCTGTTGTGTTGCCATGATGAAATCTTTAGTTTTCAGACGAACATCAAAGCTTTTAGGTTTCAGTTCTGATCAGCGATAGAGAGAAAAAATACAACTGACCAGGTTTTACCACAGGCTGTAGTGTGAAAAGAAACTGTTTAGCTTAGAAAGATCTGCTGTACAGAACTACTGTCAAAGTTCATAATTATGTGTTTGTAACCATTAAGGGTTAAAAGGATTTAATTCCAGCAGAGAAGTTTGTTCTTTGAAAAACGTCTGTCTCTGTTGCAGATCGGGGCTCGGTCACTTCAACAGAGAGTGAAAAAACCTTCATGAACAGACTGAAGGAGATTCTGAGGGAGAACAAGTTTGATGTGTAAGTTCTTCCACACAGCCTTTTACTCTGTTATCTAAATAAATAGTTTGTTCTTTGTTTCCTTTTCTCTGAGGAGATCCGGAGCAGAGGGAATTGACTTTGATTTAATTAATTAATGAAAAATTCCCTCGAAACATCAAACAATACTTTTTTGTCCTGAAGTTTTTTTTTTTTGTGTTTTTTTTAACTACGATGAAGCTGTTGCATGTCCTTCCTCTCTTTCTTTCCTTAAGCCCTGCCAACTTTCCTCTGAGTGCAGATCAGGGTTGGAGATGGGAAAGTGAAGTCAGAGCAGATGTTGGAGAAAATGGGGGTGAAATGAAGTGGCTGAGGTCACCTCCAAGCCCCACCTTCCTTTACAATGTACAGCCTCCAAGTATTTCCTGTTATAAATTCTAGTACAGTTGGCCCTACATCCGCACACGCTGCTTTATCAGATCCAGATGGCTTCCATTCACTAACCTCTCATATCTAATGTGAGCAGAGGGGAGAGAGAGGGAGCGCAGGGGTGGGCCTCCCATCTGAATAGGGTTTTAAGTTAGGAAGTGGAAGCTGGACACGCTCTCTTAGTTAGTCACTCGTGCTGATAATGTTCACACAGTCTGTTACATTTCCTCTCTCTGTTATCTTGTGGTTTCCTTCTGGTTCTGGTATTATTTACCTAGAAATTTTATTTTATTAGGTTATTTTTGGCCATTTGATAAGTTTGTCAGATGCCAGTACAAGTGGACCCTTGGTGTTCAGAGGTTAGGGTCCACAGCCGCAAGTACTTGAGTTCCCTTCAACAAATTCTTATAAATTCTATTTTATTAGTACACACACCAGATATGCCTTAATATGCTTTAGTAGTGTTTTAGTCTGACACTACCACAGAAAGTAAAGGAAAAGAAACGGCTCGTGGATTGGCTGCTTTGCCCCTAGCTAGCATTGCATTTAGGTATTTCAGTATTCCAAACTGCATTTTCTTTCAATATTTCAGATTTTCTTTATGAAAGGAAAAATATCCACAAAGAGGGAGATTTCCTTGTATTTTGGAGTTGCCGTTCCATGGAAGAATCTGCGAATCCTGAACTGGGAATAGGCAGCAGTCCACCATATCAGGAAAAGTGCTGGCATGAACAGACTTTTCAGAGACTTTGTGGAGCATAGAGTAGTGCAGTGTGGCCCCTCCCCTACCCGTTGCTCTGTACTGTTGGTCAGCTGGATGATTTAATGCTCCTATATTTTCTCATTCTTGCAAGAAAGGCAGACTTGGCCCATTGTAAATATTCCCTTGTCACTGAAAACACAAACATTCCTGGTGGGGAAGCTAACGAAGCTCTCCTCAGTCTTAATTAGTCATCAGGTCTTTCAAAACCAGCCTGGTAAGCAACCGAGTGCAGGCTTGGTAGCGGAGCTAATGGACACACTAATTAACCTGCCAATATAACTTTGTTATACTAAGCTGCTACTTCTGAACTAATTGGGGTTTTACAAACATAATTGATTGAGTCTATGTCAATCAAAAACTAAAAGTAACAGAGGACATTGTAACTATAATTATGAATGCGTACTGTATTTGAAGCAGTAGGGTTTGTTTTTTTTCTAATTTAAATAAAAGCAATGAATTGATGTTGTACATTTTGCCGATATATTCTGGTATTTTTTAGGGGTGCACTGATTGCAGTTTTCTGGATGATCTTTAAAACATCCGACTTGCCAATTCCAATTTTGTTTCAGAGCAGTGGTGGATTTTCACACCATTGCAGAGGTAGATAAAATAGATTTCATAAGTAATTAATATCCAAAATTAAGGAAATCTAAACTGATTACACTAGAATAATCCTTTATTTATCCCACATTGGGGAAATCCACTTGTTATACAGTGGGGGAAAAGTATTTAGTCAGTCACCAATAGTGCAAGTTCTCCCACTTAAAAAGATGAGAAGCCTGTAATTGACATCAACTAAGAGAGACAAAATGAGGAAAAAAAAATTCAGAAAATCACATTGTCTGATTTTTAAAGAATTTATTTGAAAATAAGGGTGGAAAATAAGTATTTGGTCAATAACAAAAGTTCATCTCAATACTTTGTAATATATCCTCTGTTGGCAATGACAGA
>CAEGAE010044629.1:0-14400 GCA_903067095.1 Girardinus metallicus
TATATATATATATATATATATATATATATATATATATATATATATTCACACCAACACCCACACTCACCTCCCACAACACTCCCGAACCTCGTTGCCCAAAGTGGTGGATGGGGGGAGGTGGTTCGCCCAGGGCGCCGAACAGGCTACGACCACCTCTGGTTGTGTGGACTTTCTTTAGCAGCTGCAATTATGGCACCAGTGTGTTAGGCTGCTGATTCTTTGTAGCAAAAAAACCACTAGCATTTTGTGATAAGCATAGGAGGGACAGCTTGTTGTGCAAATAACAGGTTTCAGAACCAACAGGAAGAATGAATTTTAGAAAAGACATCCATTTGGAAGGAGGTTTTTCAAACAAGCTCTTGGACAAGCACAAGCAAATGTCGGACCAATGATTTTATTCATAAGCTCAGTTCTGTCTTGTTAAAATTATGTACTTGATAAGTAGATATTGAGGATTTTGACAAGAGAGAGCATCACCAGATGTATGACGCACTTCATTTGATTTAATGTAATCCATCTTCATCTTATCAGCCTGCCTTTATGATTTATCCACACCAGAGATAACGATGATAAAATTGATCACACCTTATTTTTTTCCCCACCAATCTAGGAATCATTTATTTAATACATTAGCCATTTCGACTGAACAAACATATTTAACTATTCAGTTAAACTGAATGGGTTACTCTTATGGTAATCTTATCATAGTTGTGTGAGTGGTGCATGAATCCTTCTTTACACATGTTTGTCAGAGGTCCTGCATGTTTCTCATAGTTTTCCGACTCAAAATAGAATGGCTGGGTTAGAATGAGGTCACAAAGGTCAAAAGTCAAACAACTGTCCCTCCCACGTGGGAGTGTGGACTCCAGGAAGTGGATCTACCAATCTCAAATTCATGAATCAACAAATGACTCAAATGTCATAATCATCTCCTCCCTCCTACAGGTGCGCCCTGCTCCGGGGTCTGACTGCTAAGCTATGCTTGACAAGGCTCAGCCTACTACCAGTAACCTCAACCTGGTGAACTCTGAAGTTTCTGAAACCCCAGCAGCTTCGGACACACTTGATGGTATCGACATGGCCGACCTTGTGGAAAGCCTGGATGCCAGAGAGTTGGACCTCGAGGAGGGAGAGGAGCTTGACTACGATGGGAACTACTTGGGTGTGTGTTGCCTTATTTCTTACAAGGGAAAGAGTCAAATATAACATACTGAATGTTCTAAATATATTGAAAATACAAAAGCAAAATTGATCTGGAAAATGAAAAGCAATAGGACACATCCAATCTACAGGTTAAATAAGTAACCCTTCATTCATTGGCTTGAAGTGGAGCCGTTGCCGCCCTCTGGAAGATTTCCTGACAGTCTAGTTGTGGAGAAGGTTTGAAGGTGCAGACTGCTCCTTCATAAACTTTTCATTCACTTGGAAAAATTCTTGTATCTCTTAGAGTTTATTACGTTACAAACGCGGGCTTCAGAACAACAGGAAATCTCTAGCAACATATTTACAATGGGGAAGCAAACGTTTGTTTCTGCTTCGTTATTTTATGACTTAAACAGATTACTCCCTCCAGTTCCAGAAATTTAAAAGCATTGTGTTATTGCTCAATATACTTTTTTTTTTTTTTTTGTTACTAGCAATCCAAAAATAATTATTAGAATTAATTACCTAATATTTATCCCCTCACCACTCCTTGATGACTTGGTTTAGTCCACCTCACCCAAGGGTGATGTGGTTATTAATGTTGCTTCATCTCAACGTAATCTATGTAGTCAGACAGTTTAGTCAGGCAGCCATGGAAGAGAAAGACATGATGAAAACCATCTGAATCAGCTTTGTAGGGTTTGTAATATAACATCTCTCACACCATAAATCAAGTGAGGCACAGTAGAAAACTTTGTACTGAAAGATGCTAATCAGGTGGAGGCTGTGGCTTGACTACACCAGCACCATGCGAACAGATGCAGGCCATAAATGTCTCCATCCTTCAGACTCCCACTGATTATTTCTAAACCAAATATAGCTGTAAATTCTTATTTAATGTATACAGAATCAGCAGATCAGTGGGAAGAAGTAATACGTTCACTTAGAGGGAAAAAAAGTAATATTGATGAATTTGAAATATCAACAAGGATAAAATCAAAATGGTGAGGAAAAACATGCCACAATGTTATGACAATATAAATGTTATCATAAAGAAAAGGTGCAATGTCGAAAATAAGTTCTTTTGTTATTAAAGCTTTTTCTAAATAATAAAATTATAAGCTGGTTTACACACGGCGTGGCTACTGGGTGTCTTTGCAGCAGCATAATTTTGACTGTATTATTGAATTGCTCTTTTCTTTTTGCTCTTTTAATTAATAGGACAAAGCATTAGGATGTTTATAGATACTCTCCATTCAGTCCGACTGAGTTTCAGCTGTTTTTCTTTGAAGAATGGGCAGAAATGTCAGCTTCTTCATGTGCAAAGCTGCTTTGCTTAAAACACAAACCCTAAGAGACAACCAGCTTCTGCAGATTTTTTATTTCTAGAATAACATTCACTTCTAGAAATGTGTTTTGATCTATCTAATAAAATCGACTGAGGTTCGTGGTTGTAATGTGACAAAATATCAAAACGCTTAGGTAGATACCACAGTATTTCTTATATATTAAACGCAGTAAAATCGTGGACAAAAGCAGACTTTCTTAGAAATGCAGCCTGCCATGAGTGACTCCCACACATAAAAAAAATCCCACATCTTCATTAATATTAACCATCTGTTTTGGTTTTCACTCTTAGGAGACTGCCGTATACCATTTTCAGCGGTGTATGCTACAGTGGGCTTTAAGGAGGCCAGTGCGAAGGTCTTCCTCCCCACTGTGCCAATTACCGCCAAGATCCTAGAGGTGGAACGGTTCACCACGGCACAGGACCGCTTCAATTTGTCACAGCACAGGAGCGTCAACAAGGTACTCTGCTGCGCATTCAGCCCTTCACGATCTGAACCGATACGTTCTTCCATTTGCGCGTAACTGATTTGCCTGCTGCGTGTGTCCGCAGTCCCTACCAGCCGTGTTTAAGATCGAGATGAAGCACGGAGAGTTTACCTGGGTGGTTAAGAGGAAGGAGAAACATTTTCTGGAGCTGCACAGAGAGCTGAGGACGTACAAAACTCTTATTAGGATACCACTGCCGTCACGCAGGTTCGTTCCTGTACCTGCACAGAAACGACGTAGCAGACGCCTCCCCACGCTCAGACACGTACTGTTTCTCATATGCAAAACCCAAATAAACAACACATTTAGCGCATTTGCTTACAACCAGCCTTGATATGATACTTCATTCAAATAAAAAAAAAAAAAATGTGTTTGCTTATAAAATCTTTCATTTCAGATAGATTACATGGTCTACATTGTGACACTTTCAACTCACTCACCAGTGATGTTCTAGAAGCTACCTTTTCAGTTTGTCTAGGCAGGAACAGATATTTTGCCCCCACAAGAATCACTGCAGGACAGCCTCATTTTTTCTAAGTATATTTATCTAACTCGACACATACTGCAATATCATTTCTTCCTTCTTCCGGCTAAAGGAAAGAAGTGTCAGGCGAACACTGGTGTATTTCCTTTTTGTTTTGATGCGACTCATTGATAATTTAGCTTGCAAAGCGGTTCCAGTGAAACTGTTGTGGGAATAAAAACATAGCACTTTGGTTCTCATTGTTCCAAACACAAATCCGATATTCTGTGATAGTGTTGCAAGCTGAACAAAAATACACCAGATTTTTCAATAACTAGCCATGCAGAATATCCTTATGAGGCTCTTGGAAGGGAGGGGGGGCTAACATAAAATCTCATTATGTGTCCAGGTTCTAATGGTGACCCTGATCTGATGCTTAAGTGTGAACGGGAAGATTCATAAAAACTAAATTATTTAATGTATTTGCATGGTCATATTTCACTTATTTATATTCTTCATAAGCCATCTACTGTTTATGCTATCTGGGAGTTGAAAATTGATGTTGACATTGCTTGATTTGTGCCAGAACAACGCTGCTTTTGTGAGCGAGCCAAAGATAAGACTGGAAAAACAGGAACGGGCATTTTGGAAAAGTGACAAGTAAAGTTCTATTTTCACATACTTTGTAACTACAAAGTTTACCTGGAAATAAAAATGACTACACTTAGCATACAATCCATATTATTTGGTTATGTAAATCTCTCCTTCAGTGTGTATTCTGTAAAAAGTCACCAGCTGTGACATTATTATTTTAGTTCTATACTTGTACTTCATATGACAGCGGATAACATGAGCTTTCAACTCCCTAAATGTCAGTACTTTTATTGAAAGTTTTTTTGTCATCATTTTGACTGTCCACAAACAAGGCGGTTACAAGAAGGTAACGACTGCTCCGTTTTTATTAGCACAAAGAAATTCTTGCCGAGTCACAGCTGTAGCTTATCCTTTCACTGCTTTGATCGATTGCCTTTCTAAAACTACCCATGACAGAGCTTGTTTTCATGTCTGAGCAACCACAGAAAACCTTCCCACCTCGTCACTTTCTATTTCTATGAAAACCTATTTGACTGTACGATTTTATGAATACTCTCTCTGTACAAGTGCATTTAAATTTTGGATTTAATCTTCTCCCTCCTAGCCACACCGTGAGGAGGAAGACGGTGAGGAAAAGCGAGGTGAGGGAGATGCCTTCCTTGCCCCGGGGGGGAGGAGATGAGCTTGCCAGAGATGAGCAGGTCTCCAGCAGGAGAGTGAGTTGGCATTCTTCCGACTGGGGCCTCCTCTTTGGTCGGAGTATAGCTTTAATATTTGAGTTATTGCACGATGCTCTCTGGGTGCTCTTTTTGTTGCCATGGCACTAAACTCCATGCCAACTTATGTTTTTTTTCCAAGCTCTCTCTGACAATGTGTTTGCACGTGTTGGTGGTTATATACATAGATTTTGTCATTAAAGAGATTACTGTGATGCAATGTAGCACATGTGTTTCTATAGAAACAGTTAGAGGACTACATAAACACACTTCTGAAGATGGCCATGTATCGGAAATATCACCACACTGTGAGTAACTAATAAATATTTTTACCATTTTTTATTCTCTCATGTTTATATGATTTTAATATTCAGCCCACATTAAATATTTCCATATCAGCGTTAACTTCCAAACTCCTAGCATTAAACCTCCTGCTTTGTCTTCCTTTGTATTCTCAGATGGAGTTCATTGACGTTAGCCAGTTGTCTTTTATACATGACTTGGGACCCAAAGGACTGTATGTTTTCTTTTTTTTTCCATTTTGACTGTTTCTCCTAATAAATGACTTATAACTAGTGCTAAGCTTGTTTTTACATTTGTTCTCTTATTTTCTTGTCATTTTATGTCAAACAGGGAAGGCATGATCTACAAGCGTTCCGGCGGACATCGCATCCCAGGAATGAACTGCTGCGGTCAGGGTCAGGCCTGCTATCGCTGGTCAAAACGGTGCGTCGCCGTTGCTCCGTCCCTTCATCCATGCTTGTTTTCCAGTTCCATGTCACATCGTTTGCCTCCTATTTTTTTTCCACAAAAAAGTGTAAAAATCCGTAATGTCTGAGGCTTTATCGTCATGATTTGTGGAGGTTATGGTGGATCCAAATGCAGACAGGCTGAGGCGTCGAGTAGATGGTGATAAATTTGATGAAAAAAACAAACAAAAAAATTTTAATTTACAAGAACTTACATATAGCCAGGAGCACACAAAACGCAGGAACAAAAGCAAACGGGAACAAGAAGGGTCATGGAGGGAACCAACAGGAGGAACCATAGAGGAGTGAAAGCACAAGAGGTGGACAAGTACTAGGAGGGTGAAAGCTGGAGCAAACGATTGGAGCTGATTAGCTAACAGGTTGCAGGCGTAGAGAGAGCGAAGGAGCGTGCACGAGCAGGGGTACTAAGAAAATGAATATAACTGTAATAATGAACTACTAAGCAGAAAGACTAAATGAGCAAACCAGAAAAAGACTGAGCTATAGTAAAACAGAAACAAGGCTAATTTAATAGAGCAGATAACAAATCAGAACTACAAACACAGACAAAACAAAAAAAACCAACTGGAAACATCCCAGGATCCTGACATGCATGTGAAACATTATGAGATTTATGTCAACTGTTTAAAGAAAAGATATAGCACAGATATAAAACAAATTCCATAATACTGCAATTCTTTGACATCCTTCTGGCAAAGGATTTGGACATTTTTGCAAGACGTTTTATTTGCGTGTTGTAGGATTTCCACAGATTTATACATTTTTATATATATATATGTTAAGCTAGTCTGAGGGGCTGCAGGTTAGGGGAGTTCTGTTATGCTCATTTTAAAATTTTCTTGTAATGCAAAAAAAAAAAAAAAAAAAATTACTGCTCTTTAATCTACTGAAAAATACATTTTGAGGATGCTTACGCACATAAAAAGGTAGAAGAAAAATTATGAACTCCACAAATTCAATAGATTTTTTTTTCACAAGCTTTAATGTTTATTCCTTCTTCCAATCTAAACTACCATCAAGCCATTTTCGAATGTTGTTTTCTAAAGACAACAAATCCACTCAAAAATCCCACACACTGGAAGCGCTCGGCCAAGCCACCTACATCCTGATACATACTGATGGTTTTTCTTCCCACACCCTTCTCTTATTACAAGGAGCAAAAGAAGCGCTTCTTCGAGAGTCGGCAGAGAGCCGCAACAGTAAATGCAGACTCGGGAGGTGGTGATAACGATTCTGACAACAACTAAACGTGTGTTCTGCAGCTGGCTGGTGGTCAAAGACTCATTCTTGCTGTACATGAAGCCAGACTCCGGGGCGATCTCCTTCGTCTTGCTGGTGGACAAAGAGTTCAGCATCAAGATGGACTCCAAACAGACAGAGACCCAACATGGAGTCCGCATTGACAGCCTTTCCAGGTTGTGCTTCTGCGTTTTTGTGTGCGCATGTGGTCGACTGAACATTTGTGCTTTATCGCATTTCCCCATGTTGTGAAAATAACAGCATCATGTTATATCTGTGGCCACAAAATAATAGTTGTTAAAGTGATTCCCCCTACAGTGTAAATTCTTTCCCAAAGAAACAGCTAAAACAAAAATAAGCACAGACTTAATATCCTAAAGCTATTTCTGATCACATATTGTGCTCTTTACCTGGAGATGATTTTGTTTTTGTAAATGCCTGAAACTTTCGGATGTTGAAGGTCCGAACTGTGATCCTTCAACGTATTAAACAACATCCGTGTCTCTTCTGCCGGCAGGACACTTGTGTTTAAGTGCAGCAGCTACAGACATGCGCGCTGGTGGGGTCAGAGCATCGAGAGCTTCGTGCGGAGTCATGGGAAGGCTTTCCTCAGAGACCACCGCTTCGGGTCGTTTGCACAGGAACAGGAAAACGTCCCTGCCAAATGGTAACCGCACTGGGAGGAAAGAAAAAGTGATGGAGTTGTTGCTGATGTGGGGTGCAAAAATACAAACTACAAAAGGTTTTACTCAGTTTAATGCTGATTGCTTTGAAACCTCTTAACTGGCGCCAAAAAAAAATATGTTGGTTAATTTCTTTGACCCTTCTGTTTTTATACATTGGCACCCCTGGAAATGAATGCACCTTTAATTGCAGAAATATGATCCCTCGTGAAAAATAGAACAGTGGAACAAACTCCATGTTTGTGCTTGTGATGATAGAACAGGAAATATGGTTTCCTGGTGTCAAAGAAAACAGTTCGGACACAGATAGTGTCTGCTAGTTTCGTGGAGATCTGTCAACTCCAAAGATGGCAGGCTTTGATCTTCCAGTATCTAAAAAGCGAGTAGTGCAGAGTTATTTTACATCTTTTGCCATCCACCTAGTTAGGAAAATCTGGAGTTCTTGCCCAGCCTACTTTAAAACTGCGTAAACTTTTAGACTCTTTCTCAGGGGGTAGATGTTGGGTTTAGAAAAGTGGCTGTTTTTCTGACTTCCTGATTTCTGAAAATGGACAACTCTGACCCTCCTCCACACACAACATAAAAAGTAGTTTAAGTCAGGAGCTTTTTCAGATCTGCTGCAGTACAGACTGCAACTGGAAATCCTTCCTTCATACAGCCATATCCATCTGTAATGAATAATTTTGAAGGGTGGTAGAAGAAATGGGCCTTTTATGTTCTACATCAACAGGAAGCCATGAGTTTTGTCTCAACTCATTGTCCTACAGCTTTACAACGCTTGAATACATTTATACACACATGGTAAAATGAATGTAACTGTGCTTTTTGCAAGAATGCAGGTGTCAGAATAAATAAGGCGTTTTCTCCACCTTCTTCTGTAAGTGTTTCTCTCGTTACTATGGAAATGTTTGCGAGGACTGAGTAGTCAAATCTCTGTTCTGGCTGCATGGCAATTTCTTCCTTCTTTGTTTGCAATCCCCCCCCCCCCAACAGTTGGTAGATTATATACTGCATAATGTACAGTATGTAATCCAGCTATCAAATTATATTTAGGCTCATGCAAAGGTGGCAGATAAAGAACAAAGTTCGGTTATGACACAGGTTTATGCTTTTCCATCCGTTAATGAGAAGTAAAATGGAGGAAAGAGAACTGAAAAATCGTTTATCGCATCTAAAATTGAGCTGAAGACTGAAGTTGTGATCACACTATAAACTCTAAGAAAGCAGAAGTAGCTTCTCCTTAATCTGCTGTATGCTTCTGAAAGTGAGACACGCCACACAGTTGCTGAAAAAATTCAGCATTTCAGTGAGTGCATCAAAACGTTAAACGGCACGCCTGATGTTAGGAGATGCAAAGTGTAACAGCAAAACCGTATCTGTGCAGGTACGTGAATGGGAAGACATACATGGAGGATGTGGCCGATGCTTTGGAGGAGGCTAAAGAAGAAATCTTTATCACAGACTGGTGGTGAGTTTCTCTGTCCTCGCTGTGTAAACGGGTGTTGCATCAAGGTTAAGGTTCAAAGTGTCAGATTACCTCTGCAAAATCTCAGTAAAGCCCCAGATTCTTTTTTTTTTCAGAACTGATGTAATTGACAATAATCAAGAGTTGGAAAATAAAAAAACAAAAAACAAATATGTTCTGTTATTATTACTCTTGTTTTCCTCCAAACTTTGACTTATCACAGATTTTTTCAGATTTTTTTCAATAGCTTATGTTTGATTTCATTTTGCCACTTATGTTTTAAAACTTGCCTTTTGGTAAAGTGTACTGGATCACTTAAATTCAGTTGGCTACATCCACCGTAACATAACGCAACTTGGACTTTAAAACCATTTTAGATGAGTTCCAGTGTTGTTAAAGGATCAGATTAAAAAGGGTTGAAATAATAAATGTAAAACTGAATTGGCGTGAAAGATACTATCCAAAGTTTTCTGCAAAAACAATTCCTTTGAATGTAGCTTCTCCTCTAAAGAACAACAAGCAAGTTTTTCTGGTTTCTTTTGCTATTTTGATGTAAAAATGTCTGGATAAAAATGCAGCCTGCAGAAACATATTTTTACATTCACATGCTTCTGGTGACATCACATAAGAAACAAAGAAGGTTGAACACCTTATAATTCAGGTAATCAAGATTCTATGCCAAAATCTACAGAAATGTTGCTCCTTCAATTCTACAAGCATAATAAGCTCAGTTGTGCCTCTTGTGATGTCATGAACCCAAATATACTTCAGATTATTCGGAGGGATTGTTTTTGCGCTGGCTTTATAAAGATTGTTTTGTTTTGTTTTGTTTTTTTTGGGAAATCCTGCTGTTTAAAACCACACTTCATTACCCAGCTCCATTTTTATTGTTGGTGTGCTTTTGTTTGGAAAGGAGCATACAGACCTATAGATCCAGCATCTTTTGAAACACACACATTTAACAGAATCATGTACAGAATCATGAATCTGACATCTCAGATATGGTTATATAGACACACATAGAGATCTATGTCAACTTTATGCAAAGCATCCACATGTCTCACTGTTCTGTTTTAAGACTTATGCAATTCACCCTAACATGCAGTACAGCTTCTGTGTTTGTACTGCCCGCTTGCATTCAGATGATCGATCTCCAAACCGGCCTTAAAAGGTGCCAACTCCTGACAGTATGTTGAACAGTTTTATTGCCTTGTTTTCACTCACCTGTCACTCTGCTACCACAGAACGAGAGGACAGCTTGGCACTGCACACTGGCCAGTGAAGCACGTTCTTACACATTATTTTACGTCTCAGCGACGTTGTTCTGGCTCTAATTACAGCCTGAAACCAAGAATAGAAATCCACCAACTGTCTCCGTATCCGTTTGCCCATCTGCTAGACCCCTTTATCTCTCTGTCATTTCATAATTTGCTGTCTCACTCTTATCTTTTTTTCTTTTTCTTTTTTTGCATTTGTTCAACACGTCAGAAACTTTTTAGCCACACCATAAGCATACTGTAAGTGCTTGGTTTTACAGGCTCAAGAACTTATTTGGTGTTTTGCTTTACGTGCATATTCTCAGGGAGGGATGGGAGAAATGTTTTGTGCCGCTGAAACCCCAGCATTCCAAAGCTGTAATCACTGGGCTTAGGCTCTTTACCAATGAGGTGTTAGCCAGTGTAACATGAGCTGCGGACACAAGCGCAGGATGCCAGTGTGATTGGCTCATAAGACTGCATCGTGTCATGTTTGTTATATTGTAGACAGCGAAATACTGGTCAATCAGATCGAGGTTTCGTTTTCTACTACGATTGTATACAAGTGATGATATTTTATCACCTGTTTGTCTTTCTTTGTGTCTTTTTGTTTCTTTTTTTTTGTCAGGTTGAGTCCAGAGATCTTCCTGAAGAGACCTGTTGTAGAAGGAAACAGATGGAGGCTGGACTGCATCCTCAAACGCAAAGCAGTAAGCAGGTTATGAACACTAATTATAGTGAAATGACTCCCTTACAGCACAAGGAGTTGATTGACTTTTTAGGTAAAATGTTGACTTCTGTGGAATCTGTGTTCATAAGTAAAACATATCATCCAAATGACTATAATTTTCCCTGAGCTAAAAGACAGTTTTCACATTTTCTTACTCACATGTGTGGCTGGTAGTATTGAAAGGAAAAAGAAAATATGTATTTTATTATGATTTTATTTGACAGACCAATATAAAATGGCACAGAATTCTGAAGTGGAAAGAAAATCATGTACAATTATTAAATTGTACATGATTCTGTTAAGCCCTACATGATTCTGTTAAGCTGTTCTGTTAAGCCCTGGGAGGGGCTTAACAGAACAGCTTATCCAGAACAGCTAACTTTATCCTAATGAAAAGAAAAGTATCTTTTTATTCTTCCACCTCACATTTGTATTGGTCTAACAACTTAAATGTCCATAAAATCCCATTTACATATATTGGAGTTTGTGGTTGTAGTGGGACAAAATGTGGAAAGTATCAAGAAGCATGAATACTTAAGATATTCTATCTAACAGAGTATTCTTGACATTTGAATGAATACACGTGTAAGATCCCCATCTTCTTTGCATTCGCAGCAACAGGGAGTACGGATCTTTGTGATGCTGTACAAGGAGGTGGAGCTCGCCCTGGGCATCAACTCGGGCTACAGCAAAAGGACACTCATGCACCTGCACCCCAACATCAAGGTTTAGTGGCCAGTGGTTGTCTATTTTGTTGATTAGCAAAAACATTTTCAAGTTGATCACATGAAGAAATCTAATGCGGCGTAAACTAAAATCATACACATTGTTTTTGATGCCCAGTTGTCTCAATCTAGAAGAGCGACAAGTATCATACGTCTGTTTGTGTCCTAGGTTATGCGGCATCCAGACCACGTCTCTTCGTCCGTGTACCTGTGGGCCCATCATGAGAAGATTGTGGTTATTGACCAATCGGTGGCTTTTGTGGGCGGCATTGACTTGGCTTATGGACGATGGGATGACAAAGAGCATCGGCTGACAGATGTGGGCAGCGTGACGCGCTCTGTGGCTCTTGAGCAGGTCTGCCTATTAAATATCCGATGTGATGTTTTGATTTACATGTTATGAATATTCTTCTTTTGTTTCAGATAGAGGTTGAAAATGTTAAAAGACAGATAATAGTGGCTGTATTTGAACAGACAATGTGAAGTGCATACTAATACTTTATATTACTCAAGAAAAAATAAAAAGCATTCATATCCACGTCTGTTCATGTGACAAACATTAGCAGGAAAAAGGAATGGTTTGCTAACGTTTACCATTAGCCAAACAGGCTTCCCCATTCTTCTCAGCAGTAGGTCACACAGTCTCTCTTCTGCAAAACAATTTCTCTGTTATCATTCCGAATAAATGTAAATGTACAATTTGGAGCAAAATGGCAATTTATGTAGCAGAAAATTTTTACTATTTTTGTTTTTATGAAAACCTTCCAGGTTTTACCAGATAAAGTGAGGTGATCGAGAATACTAAATCTTTATTGTTGCAGACTTGCCAAAACACACGAGGATTTTAGTTTAATCCAGTGTTTACATTTCTGACCGCATGGTGCTGTGGTGTCTAGCACGGCTGTATTTTTCAGTACAACTATGAAAACCGTAATGCTCACTGATGAACTTAATCTCTAAACAGTTTTATCTAGGGAATGTCAAACAGTCAGACATTTGATTTTTAATCTTCATTTTGTACTTGTTTGCAGGCCAGCTCCACCAGCGCCAGCACCAGCCCTCCCTCCGATAAGGGTGTGTCTGCTGTTCATGACGTCCCGCAGAGCAACGGGCGAGGAACGCCGCCTCCTGACTCCGCCGAGTTGCCCAAGCTGAAGGGCGTTGGCCGCAGCAGGATGGTCCGATTCAGCCTGTACAGACACCTGCAAAAGCACACTCTGCAGCACGTGGACAGCGTCAGCAGCGTGGACAGTGAAGGTGTGTTTTCCTTTTGCTTTGACACAATCATGTACTAATTCAACATCTGGCATGCTGTGTGAGATAATGAAAGGTGCATGCAGTAGAAATTGCGCTTCTGTTTGTTTTCGATGAAGGTGTTTTTAGGAATGTGTAAATCAGCACTTTTTACTGATATATGTTCTTTTTCACATGTGCATATTTGAAGAAAGTGATTCTGTCCAAAGCCTGAAAACCGGTGTCGGAGAGTTACAGGGAAACACCCGCTTCTGGCATGGAAAAGACTACTGCAACTTTGTTTACAAGGACTGGATCCAGCTGGAGAAACCTTTTGATGGTCTGGTACACAAATACGCACATTTCTATACCTCTACTGTTTTTGTTATTATTAGTTCAGATAGAAATTCCAATATTTGTACCAGTACATTGCGATAAAGTAACAGCACTTAAAGCGTTCCATAAAGTGCACTTATCTTAAAGAGATTTGACATTATGGTTTTTTTTTTTTTCCCCTCTCCCCATGTTTTTCCATGCTGTACAGACTTTATCGACAGGTACACTACTCCCAGAATGCCTTGGCATGACATCGCCTCGGTGGTCCATGGGAGAGGCGCCCGGGATGTGGCCAGGCACTTTATCCAGCGGTGGAACTTTACCAAAGTATAATTATTTCCATACGCTATGCCTTAAAGTAAACGAACATGAAGAATGAGGGAAATACTATAAATAAAGATCAATCTAAAATAGGTTTCAACTTTGTGGTTGTTTTTTTTTTAAGTTTATTTGGGCTTTTAGTAAGAGAGGGTAGTTATGGCTTAGGAAAAGAAAAATGCAGGGAAAATATTTGCTAACTCGGAAATGTTTTACTGGAACAGTGTGGAAAAAATGCCCTCATCTCGGTGCTCGTAATTTCTGTGGCTTTGGATTTTTTTTTCCTTCTATTTTCTGGCCTTAAACTTTTCCAGCTTTAATTCTTTATGTTAAATTTACTCTGTTTTTTTTTTTTTTTTTGCTTAATTTCTCCTACTTTTTCCACCTCCAGATCATGAAGCCAAAGTACCGCTCTCTGTCTTACCCTTTCCTCCTACCAAAGTCTCACTCATCTGCTGACGAGCTCAAGTACCAAGTTCCTGGGTGTACTAATGCTAAAGTACAGGTGAGGGAACGTGACCTGGCGCTAATTTAAAAGAAATGGAATGTATTTTGAAATGTATTGAGGAATGTTTCTACTGGTAAGGTGGAGGATTCAAAGAGAACATGCAAGATAAACTCCCACTATCAAACATTTACCCACCTCTTCAATGGCTGCTGGAAGCAGATAGCAGAGACAAGTATCCCTGTGTTCCAAGAAAGTTACATAATGCAACAAGTGCTCCACTTCTGCTCAAGAAGTTTAAGCTGAAAACCCCCCGAAAATTAATAGGATATGTATAAAGATCACATTATAAATCTGTTAACTCTTGCTAAAACTGTGTTTTTAAAGTCCAATCAGTTTATGTAAAATAGCTGCAAAAAGCTTGTTGCATTCATCCTTTTCACTTATA
>CAEGAE010044661.1:0-46178 GCA_903067095.1 Girardinus metallicus
AAAAAAACAACACAAAAAAAACAAAAGCCGAAAAAAAGTTACCCAAAAAAGTCTGTTTCTACGTTTGGAAACCCCCCCCCCCCCCCCCCCCCCAAATACCTGGTTTTAAAAATATGCCACCACCAAAACTTAAAGGTTTAAACCATTTTAAACGGTATTTTATGGTTCTTCATTTCTCTTTCAACTGGAGTTCCCAGGGATGATGAAATGCTGAGACACCTTTGTGTTTTGAATCACGGCTTTCTTTTCACACAAACTCAGCTGAGCTCTGCCAGTGTCTTCCTGTGCAACAGTGCCTCTGTTTGGCAGCACAGAAGTAACAGTCTGCGCAGCGCACTGGCTGGGATCAGACGAGACATTCCTCCTCTGCGTTTGAAGCTCTTACCAGTAGGTAGCCGGTGGCCGGGTCAGCTGTCATAGACTCGTTCTGGAAAGTGTTGGCCTGAACCAGCTCCTCTTCGTCACGTCTGTCTTTTTCTCCTGCATCGTCATCATCCAGCTCATCCAGGCTCTGATAGAGAAAAGGAATATAAAGGAAGGACAAATGTTTAGGTAGAAGTTAGGAAGAGAAAAAGAAAACACATTAGAGTAGAAATATTTTTTTTTCTGCAACCACGGTAAATCCATCAGAATCTTGCTTGCTGTCTTTCTAACACCTTCCAGCTGAAAACATACAGACAGAAGTTTATATTGTTTTAAAATCTGCATATTTAAACTCGGGTTCATGTTTTATGCACTACTGCTTCCCCACTCCATCAGTGAAACTGCTACTAATTTTTCTGGGTGGAAAACATCAAGCTGCGGTCATGATTCCTAACTAACATTTTAAATTATTTTAAGACAGCAGAAAGCTGCCTCAGATCATGTCAGTTCGTTAAGACTTTAGCACAATAAAAAGCAGCAGGAATTCTGAATATGTAGATCATCGATTGAGGTTTAGTCTCAGGTTTGAAAGGGCACTATGTCATTGTATTGTTTGAAGTGACTGTCCTCTCCCGTTTGTCTATTTATATAGAAAGTAAGCCTTTCTTATTCTTAGTATTTTATCTATCTGTACAAATGTCAGTTCAAACAGACAAGTTCATGGCTAAATATCACCAACCTTTAGCTTCTTTTAACCTAGAGAGGTTAAAAAAATCCTAACTAAGCATGCTCAAACTCACTTGCAGGAATCAGCAGCTAATTATACACCAACATAAGATCAACTGGTTAAGGATCAGGAAAATAACCAGCTTGCTTGGGGGACTTTTACCTCCTGGAGGCAGGCTGGGGGGATTTTTTTAAAGAGGAATCTGTTTTGAAAACAATAAACAGCTTGCACAAGCATGCAAAGAACAAACATCCTTTTGAAAGAATAGAAAGGCATTTAGCTGAAAATATTCAGGCAGAGATCTCAGATAGTGCCTGGGAAACTCTCCATATTCACTCCTGGTAATATGGATTATTTTCTCCATCTAGAAATCTGTGCAAGAGCTCCGTTTCTAATTCCATCCCTTCTGAGTCAACACAGACACAAAGTTGGAGTGTCCAGAGAGAGAAGTGTTGGATAAAGGCATTCCACAAACAGATTTACATACGGATGGAGGCCTGGATTGTGACAAGAGGTTGAGATTGAGGCCACAGTCTTGGAGGGTCATGATTTAAACCAGCCTTTCCTGTTTCACACTGCAGAGTGAACAAAAGATGCCAGCTCAACAGGCCCTTCAGTGGTAAAAATAGCCTTACAAGGTTAACAAGGAATGCAGTCGTTTGCAGGGCCTTTCCTGTCAAAGCGTTTATCAGTTCTCCTCAGGGAAAATGCCAGCTCTTTTCCTCTTAAGCTGGTTCTATGCTTGCATAGTAGCTTTGCAATGTTCCTCAGAGCATCCGAAGGGGTGGCATGTGGGAAACCAGCAGTTTTGCCGGCGCAAAAAACTTTCCATCAAGGCACCAAGCAAAGTCTCTGAAAAATCAGGGTGGGAAAAAAATGTACAAACAGGCAACAAATCTTTACCCCCTTTTTTCCTCATATGGTGTTTTCCACTCTCTCATTACCTTGGATACCATCAAATACATGTGGTAATGATATAATCCTAAAAGAACAGCCATCAAGCAGTTTCATCGATCATTTTTGGCATGTTAAGAACACCCAATGGTTTCCAAACCAAAATCTTTGAATCCTGTTTTGCCAGTCATGTCCTACGAACGGCTTCTGTTAACAGCTCAGGAGGAAAAATCTCTGTTTCACTTTGTATTAAATAGTTTGGTACTGGTTATTCCTAGCGGCCATCTCTATTGCTACATCAGAATGCGCCTACCTGTGATCAGACTTTGCAATAAGTGTTTGTTCATGTTTATGTACCGCATGTTTTCTCCAATGAACATTTCCACAAAAGTCCCTTAAAAACACTATGAAGATCTGATCAACTTTTTCCCAATTTCAATGCATGTATGGTTATCAATTGTTTCAATGAAGGAATTGGTCCAGAAACAGCATCATCAAACCAGACAGGTGTGAGATAAAGCTGTGGGGAGGTTCAAAGTTTATGAAAACACTTGCAGGACACTGTCTGCTAGTCCGCTATTTTTTTTATTATAAGGATGGGTCCCTTTAATGGTTCTGAAATAAAATGCCACCAATATGTGGGAAACAGGAACTTTTGGGGTTACCAAAAATAATTACATTAAACAGAAGTCTGCTTGTGTCAACACATCTCAGTGACCAACCACTCTGCTATGCACAAACTTCCCTGAAATGTTGAATTGGGGACCTCAACGTTTGTTTTGGATAGAAAGGCAGCTCTCTTTTTTCACCCTGTAGTATTCCAAATTGCTTTGCATTTCCATCTATTCCAAATAAAGGGAAGAGAAATCTGTCTATGCATCCATATAAGGGAATCTTCTCCTCCTGAGCTCATCATAATGTGTGTATTTTTCTGGTCACTTTTTCACCCTGGGCAGCTGAAATAAGCAGTCTGGGTGCTGAGGGGTGATTGTGCAATGCTTTGTCTTTGAAAAATTAAATGTTTTAAAACCAAAAGTCAAGTTAATATTAGATGTTACACAATGATCTGACAGTTTTTGTCTATTATTTACACATTCTGCACTAACTTCAAGTTTTACTGAAACAAACCAACATCTGATTTATATTTGAAATTCTGCAGAATGATCTTTTAATGAGCTGAATGTTTGCAAACTCAGTGAAGCAGCTTAGATGCAGCTTTTTCCACAAAAATGGTCAATCTAACTCCTGACTTGATTTAATTTTGTGAAGTTTGGTTCATGGAATCCGGCTGTGACTACTTGCATAAAATGAAAGCACTTCCAATCAAAACACTGTAGTTTACAAATTCCTGCACTGATGAATTGTGTAATAAATTACTAAAAGATATGTGGAAGTTCTGATAAATGTATGTCTATAGTCATACCACTGATAATTCCAGAAATGTTGCATTGAAAACTTGTTTCCTGTTTACAAAAGCATAGTGTGAGGGCGTTGAAGGAGTTTACATTAGCAGAACAAGGAAAACAGTTACCCCGCTTTGCTACGATCTTCATACCCACGTCTGTCGCTCTGCACATGAAAAATTAAAGAAGCTACATCTGGAGCAGAACTTCACGGTCTGCTGGAATGTCTGTTGTGGTTGGAAACTCTTTGGGGAGGAAAATGATCAGTCTTTTTTTTTTTTTTTTTTTCCCCGACGGTTCATCTGTGGCTGGCTGCAAAAATATATCAGACTTTTTCTACAGGACAGCAGGCTTTACCTTTATGCTCTGGGATTTTAGTTAAAAATTACCGCATGACGGCAAAGGATGCAACTGATGATTGGCTGCCAAGAAATGAGCCTTTTCTTTCAGACCCGTACGACTCAAGCACATTCACCTCATACTAAACAAACAAGGAGCGAAAAGATCCTCTTGCTCAATACCTTGAGGGCTTTTGATTTGCATATGAATATATAATAAAAATGTAAATTCCATGCAGACCTAAAACAATCATTCAATGTGCCAAAGGTTTTTGGGCAGGGGTTAAATCTTTATGAAAAAGTCATTCAGGGGAATTGTTGTTGCATCTATGCAAACACAAAAAAATGACATTCATCAGTATGAATAAAAAAATAACTGTGGAATATGGAGAAACCTCTACCAACTCCAAATTCATAGATGATTTGAATGGATGTCAAGAGGGATTTTTGATCTTGTTCTCAAAGAGGCTAAATAGAGATTTCATTGGAAAAGTGACCTCCTGTTCCAATAGTTGCCCAGGATTTCATATGTGCTGGTTCGTCACTGCGCCAGCGCCTTGTCCACTTTATCTCAAAATTAATCTCTAAACAAGCCGTGGGCATCTTCAGTGGAAGTATGCTCATGCAGAGGATTTAATGACCGGTGTGCATTAATCACCCGTCACTCACTACGGCACAGAGACTTCATTAGATGATTCATTAGGAAAGAGATAAACTCACAAGCTGATTAATCACGACTGCCAGGTTGGTCAGGTAACAACACAGTTCAAATGAGGGTAAAACCCCTCGGAGTTGAAAGATGAATGAGGAGTATAACCAGACAAGAAACCTTTCAATTCTTTATTTGCATTCAACATAATTTTAATGTGAAAACAGCTGCTGCTTGGGCAACCTTTTTATCTACACTAGACTAAGAATCACCAACAGAGGTGATAGAGGATGAATCCATGTACTTCCACAGCTTGCAGGTCACCAAATAATATCTGTAATAGTTCTTTGGGATGTTGGTTTGCTTACAATACTGAGATGGACAATAGATTTGTGATTTACTGCAGATCTAATTAATATCTTATTGAGCTGCAAAATTCATGGCACTGGAATGTTGGACACCAATGGAAACATTCCAGCAGTTCTTTGTGATTGTAATAGTGCACACACTGATGCTGCATTGACAATACATTCGTGACGCATTATGCAGGACATCCTGTACCATTATTTGAGTGTACCAGTACATTTTACCCAGATAAGTCATGTCACAGTTATTCAAAATTAATATTGTTGCTTTTAAAGCTTTTTGATAGTATTTTTAATAAGGTTAAAGCATAATGGAGCCTTTGAGAATTCTATAAGGATCCTTAATTAGCCACAGCAATGATGTAAATATTCCATTCAATCCAAAATGATTTGAACTTCGTCATCTCAGCTTTTTGGTCCTGCTTTGCATCCATGAAACCTCTGTTTCATCTCCTTCCCTTTGGGGTTGTAAATCAGGCATTATTTGATGGGATGCCAATTAGATACCGGTTGTTAAAAAAAAAAACAAAGAACAAAAAACTTGTTGCCATGGTTACACATGAAAACTGTCAGAAAGCAAAGAAGTGTGAGCAGAAATCCTTCCAGCTGCACTAAATCTAAAACCAGTGGGAATAATTGCAACGCCTCAGCCAAAACACAGCATAATAGAGGCACTCCAATCTAGAACATCATGCCCATGAACCCTAAATGTTACAGTTATTTAATGCCATATGTCAACACATCTCTAGTAGGCTTAAAGAGGAATTTTTGTCATTTTTCATCCACATCCCTGCAGTAGCTTTTGAGATAAGGAATATTTAAGTGCAGCTTTAGATCAATGAGGTACAGTGTCTTTAAAAAGAAAAATGAAGTGCCTAGAACTCATCTGCTCTCAATTTATTTCTACTCTCAAGAGGTTTCTTTAAATTTAGTTTTCCGAGCAAATCTCTGCATGGCCTCTATCTAACCAGTGAAACATTCAAAGATCAGAATCCCTTTCAAGTTCATTCTGAAAAAGATTACATAATTCCCCCAAACAGTACACACTCCGAGCACTGAGAAAAAGAAAAAGAAAAGCTAAAACCTGTATCTGCAATCATTCAGAGTATAAAAGAACTGGTTTCAGAATGGTCTGAAGTCAGATTTACATATATGGATTTTCTGTGATGGTGTTTTTTGGGGACTGAGTTAAGTCAAACATGGTGCAAAACATTCAAAGGATCAAAGTCTGTTTTGGCTTCAAGGGCTGGACAGCTTTCTTCAAAAATGACTAACATAAGAGAAATTCTAACACAGTTTGCCTTTGAACTTAAACTGTCTGACCCTATCTTTGACCCCAAGTTAGGCAGTGGTAATTTAATCAACAGTGAACCGAACCATGAATAGAGTCCCACTGACACAAGGGGGGTCACAGCAAACAAAAAGCTTTAAGCAAATAAGCAAGAGACTCTCTGGTTGAGATAGTTGACCCGGTGAGCAGCAGCATCCCTCTGAATGTGTCAGAGTGAACCAAAGGCTTGAGGGCAGACCGGCGGGGCTCGGCAGAGCCGAGCAGAGATCTTCGACTTTCTGCATGAGCTTTAATGCCTCTGTGGGAAAACATTCTCTGTATGCTTAGACATTTGCCAAACTTCTTCTGTGGTCTAATAACCTCAGCGATGGCTTGGAGCGTCCACTGGGTTGTAAAGAGCCTCAGTGCGTAATTAATATCCCTCTGTCTCTATCTGTCCATCTATATCTGTAGGTTAGTATTTGCAGCTTCTCTTGTTACCCTGCATAAATGGGAGTTAACAATCCCAATCCACAGCCCTCCACAGACAACCACATGGCCCTCCATCGACCCTCTGCTTCGTCATGCGGAACTCGGCAAGAACTTTTACAGCAGAGAGGTTCAAAAGCACAAAGCTCCTGCAAAGTTGTCAGTTTCTACATGAATGTTTCACAAATAGGAATCTTCAGACTTCCTCGTCTGGTGAGAAGCACCCAGAGCTGACCAAAGTTGTTCTTGTGGTTTCCACACGGCCGCTGTAGTTGCGGTGTGATTTAAGAGTATGATATCCTATACTGTGGTAGCGAAGGATTTCCCCAAGCTGTAAAACATCTATTCCTCGTGGTTAACAACAAAGAGACATGTATAAAACTAGCAAAGAACCTCAAATAAACCTCGTCTTGGCTTTCAGCATGCTGACTACAGTCCTGACTGTCAAATCTGAAATCCAGAAGAACTATAAAACTATAAAATTATTTTTTGTGTAACAGTTTTCAACTATTGAAACTAAAGTGTGTTTATCATGTTAAAGTAATTTTCTATGGCCTACTGTAAGGAAACATACCACTGAGATTTCAATAAATACGACAAGAGATTTCTTTGTTATTTTGGTTTGTTAAGGGTCATTATTCGTCATTTTTTGTCAAAAGTACTGACCCAAACTGGAATAATAGCCAAAATAATGGAAATTGGGTGAAAAACATTTTAGAAATAAATGTATAATTCTCTAATATTTAAGCCTTCCTACAACTATTTATTGATAGCTACACAATGGTAGTAATAACGGGTTTGTTTATGGTATTAAAAGTCATTAAAAACTAAAATAACCTGTAGCCTTTTAATCCACAATTTAACCTTTTATTAATTCTACATGTTCGGTCATCATCTGGACATTAAATAATTAGTGGTTCATAGAAATTGGTCGTTTGACCAAGTCTACAACTATGGTCAGGAGAAACACAAATTCCAAGAATGCTACACAAACTTCATTTACTCAAATGTGGAACCACACGCATACCAGATTTCTTGTGTTATGAACTGTTTACTGCAGGTACAAACATCATTATCTCAGGAAATGGAAAGCAAGTGTGCCCTGCTGGGTGGTTGTCTATCTCTTGGGTATTTGCACGAGCCACTGACACAAAACAATGCTGGCCTGCATTGGCATGGAAGGAAGACATCATAACACCATAAAAGCATTACAAGACATACAAGAATTTAGCTTTTTGAAACTGCAAAGAAATTTTCCTCAACTTTGAATCTATGTAAAGTTGATTTAACAGCGATTCTACATGTTTTTTCTATAATTAAACTCTCAGTAAACCTTCATCCTTATTTATAAACTCTTAATACAAGTAAATTACAATGAAATTATGACAAAAAAAAAAATAGATAACCGTACATCTATTTGTCAAACTGTTTGTCCTTTGACACCCAGATGTACAGATAGATATATAGGTAATAGACAGATTGTTACACATTTTAGAGAAGATAACAATTTGGAAGTAAACGCAAATTTAACATAACCAGTTTTATTTTCCATTCTTATCAGATCTGAAAATCACCTTAAACTCCAGACTGAGTAGGGATCCTGTTGCGACTATTTTTTCAAGTTAGTCATGAAAATTGTTGGAACACAACTTTGAGGTACAGGATCAATCACTACAAATATCTCACCCATGTGTACTTTACCCAAGTACAATTAATGTATTGGCTATTTTTAATTTTGATTGGGTTTGACAAAACTTAAAACAATGAGGTGAAATTTGTTTTTAATTGGAGCTATATATACATATATAAAAGTAAAAATACAGGTCAGGGGTCTCTGTGCAAGTAAAAACACAATAAAATAATCAATGGAAGGATTCATGCGTTGTAGATCAATAAACTGCTTGATAGATGTTCATTCATCCTGACGAGGCCTTAAATAAAAAGGATCACGTATATACATGGGAATACGCTACAATTTATCTTTCTCATGTGAGCTAAGAGTTTTTCCATTTGCATGTCCTAACCACAGACCAAACCAACTGTAACCCAAGAGAGACTGGTTTTGTAGGCTGCTAGAGCGTTTACGCCAGTAATCCAGTGTCTGCAAACCAGCAATAATAACAGGATGCTTTCCGTGTGCTGGCCTGAGAAAGCAGAACGGAAGTGGTCCTGCTTTTTGTCCAATTTCTAATCTCATTTTTGCCCATGCGCTGGCATCTGTACTTCTTCCTTCCTGAACTGATATTTTCTAAACACTGTGCACCAAGTATAAATGCATATTTTCTCCCAAAGCTGCAGGATAACGATTATGGCAGTAGTATTATTTTTACAGTGCAAGCAATTTTGGTGGAGTTTATAATAAACCTCCCTAGACCCATCCTGTTTTTATATTTCACACCCCCACAAGGGTTCTTGGACAAAACAAGGCAATAATAATTCAGGATCTTGTTGCTCTGCAAGTTCAATGTTTGGCATTTACAGTGTGCTCCTTTCAAATCATGACTTTGTCTTGAAAAATACACTTGCAGGAATGAATCAAGAGCTAAAAATTTGTACAAATCTTTGTCTCATGGGACAGCTATCTTAATGTTAAGAATACTTTAAATCCAAGGTTTTGCTTAGTACTTTTTCAAAATCAGAGGAGATTGTGTACCTGACATCAGGCACGCTCGCCTTGTGACAGCCACGTGTACTTTTCATTCCTATTGGCTGCGTAAGTTGGATACTTAATCAGAACTCTGCACAGAGACCCTTGACCTAAAGCTGTGTTCAAAAGCCTCAACCTTTCCACAGACTTCCTCCTTGGAATGTTTTAAATCTCATCACCAGTACAGAACCCACACCTGCAACTCAACACAAAACATCTGGTTCTTGTACTTTACCGTCTAAGCTCCCTAAGAGGTCCTCTTTACAAGATGGCAGAAAGAAGCCACATGGAAAAACAAAGAATACCACAGAGATAAATCTAAACCACCACTGGGAAGTTCTGTCACATTAGGAGCAGAAATCCATCGACACCCTCCAAAGTGCCAAGCAAACCTAATGCTACTGTAAACTTTTCACATTTCATCAGGTTACAACCACAAACAATGTATTTCATTGGAATTTTATTTGATAGATCAAGACAAAGTGACGCATAATTGTCATGTAGAAAGAAAATGTCAAAACTTTGCTGTCCTCGCCAAGCGGTTTTGAAACCTTTAACACGTTTGCCTTGTTTTCAGCTTCATCCATCTTACCATGGACTCCTGCTAGCCTTCTTGTTCCTGCTGAAGAAAAAAATTCCTAAAGTATCATGACGTTACCTTGTTTCATTGTTGGAAGAAGTTGTCACAATAGGGAACACAACAATAGTTTTCTTCCAGATAATGTACTTCCACAGGATTGCTACTTGACTTTTTTGTTTTTCTTTTTTGTTAGCAATATTTCAACCAGGGTAACTTTGATGACTTTCGGCTACTCCTCAGATTAACACTCTCCTTGCCTGATCTGGCAGTTTCGGTGGACAGCCGTATCTTGGTAGGTTGGCAGTTAAGTTATGCCATTCTCTTTTCATTTTTATGTAATGCATTCTAACAGTGTCTTGTAAGATCTTCATAACTTGGGAGAGTGTTACTTAATCTAAATATGTTTTTAACTTTATCCCTAACCTGCCTGGTGTGTTCCTTGGCATTTACTATGTGGTTTGTTCATAAATATTGTCTTAAACATCTGAGGGCATCAAAAACTTGTTTTTGTTAAGCTGTCAGCTGTGTTTCTAGTGAAATAAAACATGTAGGAGCCTTTGGTTCTATTAGATTGTTTTTGGGAGTATCAGAGGAAAGAGGATTCTAAAAATATGTCCACCACACTTTTCAAATAGTATTATAAAAGATTAACAGTAAACATTGTCTTTTCACTTCACAATTAAACCAGCGTTTTGGTTAATCCATCACACAAAATTCCTATATAGAAAGTTTAAATCTATTGTTGTAATGTGACAAAATGTAAAAAATATTCGACGGATATTTGGACGGCCAAATAGCACTCAGCATTTGTGTTTCTGCACGGCCATCACATCTCTTGGCTGCTGAAGTGTGGTTTTCTTGGCTCTGGAGGTCATTTTCATTCAAAGCTCCAACAACTCGGGGACTAATCAGGTTTCAGAGACCCATCAAAAGAACCGCAGACATGATGGATCCGGAATAAAGCCAGGTTTGCTGAATCCAGCAAGTTATGCATGCATGGCAGCAGGACCAACAGTCCAAATTATTTTCACACCCTGTCAAACCGTGGGGTTGACACAAATGAAAAAATGGTTCGAGAGGCGCAGTGCAGCAAAAAATACTTAAAGACCAAAACAAAATGGAACCCTGAATTGTTGCAAGTAATTCAACTTACTACTTACAAGTTGCCTAAAAACAAAACATTTTAGCTCTTAATAATATGCAGTTTATATTAAACCAGTTGTATAACCTTTTCTGAAACATCACACTGCTGCAGATGCACTAGAAATTTGGAACCACTTTTTTGAAAACTTTACAAGTTTTCCAAGATACTATGACAGTTTTTAATTTAAGCCATGCAGCGAAAGTGAAAATGCTTAAACATTCAGAGGCGCCACTAGTTTGCACTTGTTAAGAACAAGACCACAGAAGCCTGAGAGTAAAAAAAAAAAAAAAAGCCTGTTTCTGCTGAGTGGGAGCCCATGAAGATAAAAACTGAACAAGAACCAACGAGTCAAACTCGCCCTCCGTTTGAGTCTGTCATTTTGGAGAGTGACTGCAGGGCTGCTGGTGAGCAGTAGCAGCCTGAGGGCGTCTGCTGGCAGTACTCAGCTAGAGGAACACCTGGTTATAAAAGGTCCTATGACTGTTACGCATCTCATGGAGTCTTCTGAAAGGTCAGATGTTGGTTTTCCTCTGCTAAAGTTCCTGTTTCTATTGGCAGCCAAATGCCTTACAGTGACTTTTGCTGAAGCTAACAATTATACCAATGAATGCATGTTCTTCAAATGATCAAACACAATGAGCCAGCAGCCATGTTACCCTTCTGGGAAAATAACTTTTATAATGTTTTACTCTCCAGATGATCCCTTGCTTGCAAACCGGAATCCAAGCAGAAGAAATAAATAACTTGATTTTTCGGATATTACTGTAATTTAAAAAAAGCATCTCTGATAAAACTGATCATTTCAAAAATCAACTTTTCATACTAAGAATTTGTCAATAAGCAGATTTAATTCGGTACTCATTTAAAACATATTTCCCTTGCAAAAACAAAGTATTCCTAAATACATGTACTTGGTTGACGTAGATTCTGTTTCCACTGCAACAGAGGCAGAATAGATGTAAAATCTAATCAATCTGCATCTAACCAGTACCAACACACTGGAGAACTCTCAGGACGCCAGAGCATTTGAGCATCATTTTGCTCACAGCCTTGATCTAGTCATTAGACTAGAATGGCCTGAAAAGCATAGATTTCCTTCAGAGATTACTGCTTTTTGTCATTTTACAGCCTGTTAGTGAGGCATTTTCGAACCTCAGCAACAGGCTTTGTAATTAACAAGATAATCTCTTGTAGAAATAAAACAACCCATCTCTGACAAACAGGCATACCCTGCTGCTTCGACTCGGGTCACAATTCAATAAAGTTAGACACCACAGCTTGCAAGGCAGAGCCCATATTTTAGAAATCGAGTCACAGGACTGGGCAGTTTTGTAAGAAATAAATTGCCTTCTTTGTCTTGTTGGTTCCAGATGAGACCGTAGCTCCTACCAGTACCACATGTGATTAATTCAAAGAAAAAAAGGAATAGATATCTTTTATAGTCATGGTCAATACCAGAATCTCTTCAACCAACATGGAGTTGTTTTAATTTATTAGCAGTCAATATATGAAATGATATTACCTGAAATGATAAAGTTCAGATAAAGTAGTGGACACAGTTGATTAACGGAAAAGAAAATTGGATGGAAATTGTGCAGTGCCGTATTTACTTAATATTGTGCCGGTTGTGGAACTAAATAAGGCAAGTTCTCCACTTTCTCTGAGCTCTCCAGCATCATAGATAGCAGGGTGCAAATACAATAAAAGGCCATAAATGCTGTTACTTCTGGTTGAATGGTATGATTCATTTTGAATTGCTGCAATTTTCTTTTATAAATACAAACTCGGTTCCATCCCACGATATCCCTTAGTCATCTTGTAATTTAGTGAGATAACTAGCTGCAAATGGATTTCTGTGCCCCCACAGTAGAACTTACTGAACACTTCTGTGTTGCACTTCTGTTTAGAAGGTAGGATTTTTGCAATAATAGTCATATTTGGTGCAGAAATTCAAACTCTATCATGATTTTCAGTACGAAGCGCCCAGGCTGCATGTTCCATAAGCTAATACAATAAGATAAATGGTAACGTCCTATACTTGTATTGCGCTTTGTCAAGTGCAGAGAACCCCAAAGCACTTCATTCTACATGCAGTCATTCAAAATATTATTTCTACTGTTTAAAGTTCTCTTAAGGGAGAGAAAGTTTGTATATTTATGAAGCGTAGAGTCGGATAGCGCGGTCGCTTCCCCACCTGTTACTGTGTACTGCTGAGAAAAAGCTATTTTGGCTGTGTGGAAATATTTCTAGTCATAACAACATTAAAATGCATAAACAAAAGGAGCTCTACTAGTCACTTCTGTAAAGGTGATGCTTTTAATTTACAATTGATAAGGTGTTATTAATATTTTTAATAGTTTGTTGCTGGTACTGTTTGCTACAGCAAACAATACAATTGTAAAACAAGTAGTTTTACAATTTAAAACTACTTTGTGCCAGTTCACAACAAAACAGATGTTGACATTTGACAAAAAGGTCAAATTGACTCTTCAAGGAGCAGCTTTAAAATACAGCAGTACTTTTAATTTTGTCAATGCTTTCTGGGATTCCCCCAGAAAACTAGCTAAGCCTGGTTAGCGCTAGGGCGGTCCACCAGTTGGCCCACTTTGTTTTTGTGTTAAATGTTAAAAGCTGACAGGAAATTTTGGAAATAACACAACAGCAGATGAAATACGTCAGTCAAATGCCATTATTTTATTATAAGTAGACAACTGTTTGCTAAATATTACTGATATTTTATTATTAAAAAATAACAGGCAGAGTGAGATGAGTGCCATACCAAACTTTATTGTTAAACTGGGTGTGATTTGGACAGGAGCAGAAGAGCAGGTCCATATATTGTGTACTGTTTGGGCAAAATGTCCTAAAAACTAAAGACTGATCACTAAGAAGATGGTGGTAAAATATGCGTAAAATGTCTGTTGTTTTGCATTTCATTAAACTGTATATGCACATAGGACATAAACATGTTCATTTTGCTGTTTAACTTATAAATCATCATCTATAAATACATTGCACTGGATTCTTTTGGGAATATTTGTTAGCCTGAGCACAGCACACAACTTAACTCGGGTTTTAACTCTTGAGCACAAAAGCAATGCTGAAAACTCAGTTTCAAAAGTAGAAATTACATACTTCTTGCAGTGCTAACCTGTTAATCTGTCTTTTTGGTTGAAAGTACATCAAAGTGGGCTTCCAAAACTAGCCCAAAAAGGGCAACAGTTAAACTATAAAGAGAAAGTTCAGCAGGCTGAGATTGGCAGGAATGAGGAACGGTGCCAAATTCTTTGCTCAATTAAGAGTGGCTTTTGAGCTCATCTGCTGCACAGGGATTGAAGACATAAACATAAGTAATCTCTAAATCTTTGGCCAATGATGTTTTTTATTTGTGGTTGGAAAGTATGATTCCTCCTGACTTAATGCCATTTGAAATGCAAATCAACCACATCTCTTCATGATATCCTGAAGGGATCATGTGAGAGAACAGCCTGTGCAGCTCAAGGTTTCCATGATACATCAAAGAAAACTAGGTTTACATCTGCCAGCACCATGTAAATATGTACTTATCTTTATATTAAAATCACCACTCTCCTTTTTAGCCACATAATAAAGCCTCATTATTCCAATATGCCAAAATGGTTGAAATGTAATTGTGTTTAGTTTGTAAGAAGCTGTAAAAAGCTTTAGAAGGACAGAAAGAACAAATATTTTGTTTCCCTGACATGTAAAACCGACCTTGAAATTGCATCTATTGCTCAGGAAAATTATATTTGCACATTTGGTTCCACAAAATAAGTACCAAAAACAGTGATGAATACTGTAACATGTTGCCCTTTCAAAATAAGGGTCACAAACACTTCAGAATAATTGAATTGATTGTGTATTATTCAATACATCAAACCAAAAATGAAAATGAGATTGTTGGCCTTTCAAAGTAGTTAAAACGTTCAGTTTTGCCATAGTGATTATTGCAAAATGCTTATGTCTAAGAAATAGACACAAGCATGAATGAGGAGTCCAATTGGCCAAAGGTCTTGCTTTTCCATGGTCTAATTGTTACAAAAGATGGGTTCCAGAATGATGGCGTTTTTTCCTACTGCTACTCTGGGCAAAGCTACAGCTCTGAATAGCAAACTCTCTTTTGAGTTTGATGGTTTAGGATCAATCGGATACAAACACATTCCCCATTCATTCAAAATGCACTAAAGACATGTTTTGTATGGGTCTCTAAATCTAATTGAAGCCGCTTTGGATGCCACTGCTATGATCCAGATGTAACAGTTTGTCAGCTGTTACAAATCACCAGCAGTTGACTCTCTGCCAGGATTTGATGGGATATCCTAAATGCAGCAAAGGAAGGCCAAAACTAAAACCTGTTTGACATTAAATACAATGAAATACAGCTACTGAAACATGGCAAATTTAAAGTGCACCTCATCAGGTATTTGGCTCAGATTTGAGCTTCATATTGTATGACAACCTGTGTGGCTGAGTCCATATGTGGAATTCACAGTTGATCCCATCAAGGCAGCCCCTCCAAACAAACAGGGCGAGTACCACCTACCTACCGCACAGCACAGCACAGCTGGAGAGAGCATCTGGGATGACTACAGCTACGACCGACACGGGAAAACGACAAGCATGACACAAAGGCAACACTTCTATTTAAAACCAGCATCTGCCATCCTATTCTCTGTGCAATACCATTCCTCGAATATCATTCCCGTTCATGATGCATTACTTCTTCTGCAGAGAAAAGGACCTTTCCAGATGGAAGAGAGAACTGGCAGGAGGCAGATACAACACAGGATGAGGCTTCTGAATGAAAAGGCATTGTAGCTTCTGACAGCATCCATTTTAAATGGCTTTATAAACAATGTTATGACAGCCAAACCATTTGGTACAATTTAAGACCAAAGGCATCCATTGTTTACACTTGTCAGCGCCCGTCTTTGCTGTGATAATTACAGAGAGATCACAGACTTGACACCATAAAAGTGGGATGTCAACATCAGCCAGAGGCAGATGCTCCGTCTGAGTCTGACTTGAGCCAAGTGGGGACATGGGACAGTAACCAGATGTGATTCAACAGATGGGATGTTGATCTCAGACTGCAAACCTCTGTAACTAACAGACAGCTAATGAGTGTAATACATCTTAAACTGTAGTGAGATTAATGATGGTACTAGTGTAGCGCTGGAATAAACTGAGGAACTGGTGCACTAACTAACATCAAGGTGCAAATGTTACAACGCAAGACAATTTAGGTGCAAAGATCTAAAATTAACAGATCGGATGGTGATTTATAATAATCCATTGTTAAAGCAACAACTTTGATCTAGAATAAGACACAATGAATTAAAACACATTTGACATGCAGGTTAAATTAAATTAAAAAAATAAAGAAAGTTAGGAAAATATATTTTATTTTAATAAAATTGCTTTTTCCTCCAAGTACAATTTTTGTTGAGTCAACAAAAATTATGCTATTTTAATGAAGATTTTGGGATGTCTCATGATAAAAGCATGGGAAAATATGTTATTTTTCCTGGAGGACCAGGCTTCTACTTTAAAATCTGATTCTAGATTTAGGCAAGACTCCGTAATAGCATGTCTTGGAAACAAGTTAGCCACTAATCCCTTCATTAAAAAAACAATTTATTATGAAGGCAATCCAGGACACTCACTCCTGTCTGCAAACAGAAGAAGGAACCTTTACAGGATTTATCAAAAAGAAAAATGGAAAATATTTATTTTCCTTCAACTTCTTAAGTTATCCATCTTGTTATCCCTACTTGTGTTAATCTGTCACATAAAACCACAATACAATAGACTGAAATTTGTGGTTGCGTGGAAAAAAAATGTGAAAAAGAAGAAGGGGCTTCAATAATTTTGAGGCACACAGCAATGCTTTTTAAAGGCAAAGAAATCAGCATTTTTTAGCAGCAGTCTGTCAGCGTTTATATTTCTTACCAAATAAAGAAAGCCATTTCTGCCCTTTATAGGATAGCTTAGTCCAGAAACTTGCCTAAGCTACTTAATGTTTTTGTCTCTTTAGTGGAGCTTGACTAATCTTTGACAATCCAATTACCATAAAGAAAAAAGGGTCCTCTGTTAGGACTGATAGTATTCAAGTAGTTAAGAGAACAGCAAACAAATTTCCAGAATTAAGAAATGAATCTCAAGTACCTTAGTAACAAAAGTAAGACTCTAGACGGAAAGGTAATTGGTGTGAAAAAGTCCGAATAGTGAGCAGCGAGCCTGGATCCAGTATCAGAGGAATTTCAATGAAGTGCAAGTTGATCCCCAGAGCCTCTGCAGCGGGACATTCATCAAGTTTCTGGGAGTTTGCTTTGGCAGGTTACACCACATTTTCTCTGGAGTCGGCTCTTCTTGCCAGCACAGAGGAGTAAGCAGACGCTTGGGAAAATAACTCCTTTTCTTTTTGCGAAGCTGCCGAACATGAAAAATTTCATCTGGTAGGATTATTGAACCTATGTGTCCACTGACTGCTCCGGCCAAACCAGACTTGCAGTCCAATTCCACATGTACATATAAGTGGAGTGAAGCAACCTCAAGCAAAAAAACACTAATCCAGAGGCATCGTCTCGACTTTGCAATAAAAGAATCGCAGAGATCGTCAGGACATGACTGGTTCCTGGAGAGAGCTGCTGTTCAAATAGGCGAGATATTATCCATACAGCAAACAGACAGGCAGCCACATTTAACTGGCAGGTAGAGTCTTATCTGACTTCAACAGGCATAATTCAAAACACAAGACAAAAAATCAGCAGAGAAGATGAAAGAATTACTCATCTGGTGAGGCGGCGAGTTTCCTCTGCATGCCTCCCATCAGACGGAGAACAAACAGGATGTTTTTCCAACACTGGAATCTCACCAACTCTTCCTTTTCTTACGTAAAAAAGTGTAAATAGTTTAATAAATGCTCTGATAAAATGCTCTGAATATTTCAAAGTTGAAAAAAAATCCACCTTAGTAATGTATGGTAATTCTACTAAAACTATTTTTAGATTTGAATTTCAAATGGTTTGCTTTTCAATGTCATTCATTCTGTCTGGAGTCACTTGCTTCATCCTCTTATTCAAAGTCTCTTCTTTCTTTGTGGATTTTCTTACGCTTATCAGCAATAATATTTACATAAGGTTTAACTCTGAGGTCAAACACTTTGAGAGCTTCTGCAGAAACTCAACCAATCAGGATGCTGGATCTTGCATAAACTTTGCTATCATGACAATGATTCTCTAAAAATATATGGTACTAGACATAAATCAGGATAACAATTTACTAATCTAGTCACACTTCGGGCACACATTTTTCTGGACATTTAACATTGATGAAACACTTCTCGGATTATGTCGCGGTTAAATTTTACAATGCAGGTCTACAGGGAAGAGACGGAGGAGTTTGTTTGTCTCATACTCCCACAACATAGTAACAGGTTTGACAAATACGTAAAGAAAATGTCTTATATTTCATTATATTTCATTTGCTTGCTTGTTCCAATCTGTGTCATATAATTATACAATTTTACTGATTTTATTATTTTATACAGGCTGTAAACTATAATAAAATTTACCCTGAAACAGGAAGTGATACTACATGTCACATGGAAAAGAAAGGCAAACAGATCTTTAAGTAAACGAGCGTTTAACTGGCACTGAACTCGACTCCACCCCTTGGTTTCTGTCAGAGAATATCACCCATAAACTCCTTGCAAAGCTTAGAAGACAAGTGAGTTTGCTGTAGTGCATTTTCTTTACTGTGAGTGATAATTTTAAACTGGAAATGTTAAGAGCAAATTTGGCCAAGTATCTAAAAAAAAAGGCCATCAAGTCATTCCTTGCCAGGCCTAAAAATAATTAAAAAAATGCTAGATTTCCAATTTTGAAAAGAAGAAACAGTCTAGGTTGAACCAGTTTCCTTTCCTCCTATTTTCAGAGCTAAGTTTGTATTGCTCAGAACAACCTTTGAGGAAAGACTCAACAAATTTCAACTTGGTAAAGTTCTCATATGCATGTATGAATGGATGGACAGATTGATGGACTGATTATAATTGACAGTATAGCCTTTACACAGCCTAAGGATTATTCTTTTCCCTTTTTTAAAACCTGTTTTAACTAAAAGACGACTTCACAAGTCAGCACAAGATATTTGTAAGTGAGATTTGTTAGTGACTTGTAACATCTAGAATCATTTTTTATGCAGTGGTATGTTTTACATCCAGTTTCCCTTGCTAAATAATGCAGAAATCTTTAAATGCATTGCTGCTGCTTGCTGTTGAAGTTTTAATCAACTCACTGTAGTGAGTCTAGTAAAAGTGAATTCTTAGTTACTCGACACCATCTGAGCTGCCACTTGATACACTGGACGTGTTCTGGTAATCTATTGAATTTAAAACCACAGAACGGCTCTGGTGCAACTACCGACAAAGCTTTGGCTACGTAAACTGCTCTGAGGAGGGCAGCTTGGTTTATTTTGACGCAGACACGAAGCAGGGACTGAAAACTTGGAAACCCTGAAAGCTGTATTGATGACAGGGTGAAAATAAGAAGCTACATGTAAGGGAGTCTCACACAGAAACTGGTGCATGTTAAATGACTGAAGCAAATATGTAAGCAGTCAACATTCCCTTCCTAATGAGTTTCAGCTCTCACTGAAGTTTTTCACTCATGTTTTCCCTCTAAACATGCAGGAAGAGACAAAGTCTTCTGAGTTTGACAAGATGGGAAAAATGAGAGACAAACAGCCCAATCAGTCATAATCAGCTACAGATGATAGAAATAATTTAGTTTCCACACAAAAATATTCAAATTCACTGAATGATAAAAAAAGTTTGAATTAATTTGCAGTTTCGTTAAAATATATGACAGCTGATTTATATGACAGGTTTCTAAATCTAGGATTCTCTCAAACGAAAAACAATTATACAAAACCAAAATAATTAACCTGTTGATGAAAAAGTAATAAATCAAATTGATGAATTGGTTTCCAGCAAAAGATTTCTGAAGTTTCACATCATCTCAAAACCCCGCAGCCTGCTTTCTTCTGTTGGCATTTCATTTCTAAATAATCTGCAAACCCTACAGGAGAGAAACAAGGCAAGACTAATGAAAAATGTGCTGCGCTGCAGGCAAAGCCATCAAACCAAGTGGAGTCTGGTATTTATTTTTTTTTTTTTTTATGAAAACAAGACTGGACCAGATGAGCACTAAAGGCTTGCTGATGGAAAACAGCATTGCTGGAAATAGTAAGTTTAAGCTAAGAATAAATCTCCTTCCTTTAGGAATCATGCAGCTTTCATGCAGATGGTTTTTCAACTGTACAGTAGTAGAGTTTATTTTCTTATAAATAAATCTAATAAAGTCACTAAAGAACATGGTGCTACTGTCTGCATACTTTAGGAGCACAGAGGGGCCTTGAAAGAAAATACATGACCTTTTGATGTTTTTTGTATTTTATTGGGTTTAATCTCATGACCATCAATAGTGGCAGTGCATCATGGTATAGCGATGTATTCTCTATACGGCTGATGGTCAGAAGTGATTGAAGATATGAAGCTTAAAGCAAGAGTAAGAGAAAACCAGTCTGAGGCTGGAAAAGATTCAACCACAGTCCAAACAAATTTCAAAACACAGAGTTTGTAGAATAACTTCAAAATGTACCTTTTGTCAAGTCTAACAGAGCCTGCGCTGTTTTGTAAAGGTAAATGGCCAAAAAAGTAGTATACAATTGTGACGTGGAAGAAAAGTCAGTTTTTCAAATCTCCATCACACTGTGGTGGAGTTTTTATCTTAATCAGTCAGGAGATGGTCAGAGTTAAATAAGTGAAATACAAGGCAATCCTGAAAGAACACTTTAAAACCTGAACTGGTGCTTTTCCAGTACAATAATGACATTATGTACCAGAACAGCCCAGTCAAAGTCCAGACCTAAATGAAACTTGAAGACTGCCTTTCACAGATGCTCTCCATTAAATCTGACTCTTTGGAGCAAATTTAATGGTAATACAAGCAATCAAAATTTCAGCATTTAGATGGGCAAACTTGGTAGAGATACTCACTAAAATACTTGTAGCTACTGTAATAAAAGGTGGATCAGGAGAGCCGAATCCAAATGGCCACTACACCTTTTCACATTTACACTTGAAAGAAAAGTTACATTTTTATTGGTCTTATAAAATCTATGTATAAAATATATACTTGTAGCGTGACAAAATGTGAAAAAGCTCAGAGATTAGTTCTTTTCCAAAGCTCTTATGATATTGTTTTATTAAAGTTCATAAGTTTAAATGTTGCAAATGGAGATAATACCAGAGGATGTTTTCCAAAATTTCAGTCTCATTGTTCTCTGGTACAGCTTGTCCTGGATTACTGACTGTGTCACAACATTCCCATCATAGCAAGGGCAGCAGACAAAATGAGGAGGTTGTTATGAGTTTCAGCTTTTCCTGGAAGGACATAAACATTCCCTCTTCCACCATCACTCTCAGTTGATTTTTTATTTTTGGGGGGTGACAGTGGAGACTCAAACTACTAATGTTCTGCCTTATTTTAACAAGCAAAACTAAAAAAGCATGGCGCCTAATGAGAGCCGGGTGAATACAGCTGCATGGGTGCATTCCTATCTGCTCTGCCCCACCGGCTGCTACAGAGCCGACCAAACGAAAGCAACAATGAAATTTCCCTTCTCTGTTTCCTATGAGTCCTCTAAGTTTACTGCATTTCAGTATTTGCGTATAAATAAGAGGAAGATGTGGGCAGTTCTGGTCTTCAGGTGTCCAGTTTTGCATCTTTTTCTAAACAAAACAAAACAAAAAAGAAATAGGGAGGGCAAACTAGTTATTGTGGTCGAGTAACGCTCTGGTACCTTCAGTATGCAGGATATCTACCTTAAAACGTCAGATTGAGCAACCGTTATCAGTTTTCTTATTTCCACTCTTGGGGCTGCAGCCACTAAGCAACGAGGAAACTGAAGGGTGCTTCTGGATTGGCTGCTTTGCAAACACCAGCCAGTAGTGTCAAGTAGCACTTCATCCAGGTATTTTAGCTTCCTAAGCTGCGTTTCCGTTCCAATATCCTCGAAAAGAAAAAAAAAAAAAAAATCTATGCATAAGTTTAACACTGAATACTTAACTACAACTTCTGTTGTAGTCAAGCTTCTGTTAGTCATAGTTGGAGAAAATGTTGCTTCATATTTACTTTGCAGTAAATTTAGCAAATTAGCTGCAATGTACTCTTTGTGCTGTGCTCCATTTAACTCTGAAAATGAATGTAGCAAGATATTCCTTGACTAGATTCATTACAGTTAGCAAAATCAGCATCGAATGGAACCAGCATTCCACACATAGAGACATTAAATGAATACATCCAAAAATTGTCGTTATTTCTTAAAGAATGCTTACTGCTGAAGTGCAACTAAGCTGTTTGACTGTGGTTCTCACAACTTTTTAAATGTACGGAGGCAATATTGCATTTTGAGGATAGGGTTGGTGAGAAACATCCAATTTCTTCCCTCTTGAAACTCTGACTTCAGGGGACCATCTTGAAATTGTTACTTCAAACATAGAGTGCAAATGGATTCTTATTTTGTGATGAAACAACAAATGAAAAAAGGTCAAATCTCTGTTGCGGTAGTTTTGAAACATCAACAGCCCAATGGGATAACTAAATTCAACAAGAGTGAAGCATACTATATATATTCTGCAAAGAAATTAGTCAACGGTCCTTTATCTTAGATGATGACGCTGAAAAATAAGCGTTTGGATGAATCTCTAAATGCACCCAGCATGCAGTCTGTTCTGGTTTTAAAAGCAGATGAATAAATAAGTAAATATTTTAACTGGTTTGAAAACATGTTTTCTTAAGCTTACAGCACTGTGCATTTACAGTCAAGGCTCACTGTGAAGGTTTTCTCATTTTTAACCAAACTAGAAATTGATTCAGCAGCTTCATGCAAATAGTCTCCAATCAATTTGGTTGACCTGCAAACTCTTGGCTACAGAGCAGGAAGTCCAAGAAATCTGACAAGTCAGACATAAGTTAAAAAAAGGGACAAGACAGAGAATTATGAAGACAACAAACTATAACATAACTTACTTAGCATTAGCTGATGGGAAGCTAGCTGTAGCTGGAAATGTCGGATTAGTTGTGTTTTCTAAAGCACGCAGTGAAAACAACATATTGTAAGACTTCTTGTGGAAACCTTGCTGAAAATTGTGATAATGTTTTACAATTAACCAATTCTTTTTATACCTTTTTGAAAGTAGCTTAAATGGAAATGTGAGCTATATTTCAAAGATTTTTTTTTTTTTTTTTTGTAAATGGTGGACCCATGAAATTAGTTGTTAACTGAAGTTTTCAGAAGGTCTAAAGTAAGAAAATAGTCCTTCTAGTGTTTGTTATTCATGAGAAAACAGATTCTTCTCATGAGACTCTGGGAAAATTATAGGCAAGGCGAATAGACTGCTTCTTTTTCTCACCTCCGCTCTGAACAGAAATGGCTCCTTCAGTCCACCGTTCCTACACAACCCCAGGGGCTGCAGAGGCTTATCTTGCACTGCAGAGTTAAGACACACAACAAGTGGGGTGGATTTGCAAGAAGAGCAGGAAGGATGGGGGGCTGGAGTGAGAGACTGAGTGGAGGGAATTAGTTCAGGATTTCAATAATGGACATCCTTGGAATGAGCCCAAATGCCCATCACTGAATGTGGAAGGGCGGTATGCAGGGCGGAAAATAAAGAGATGAAGACAAAGAGTCCAAAGCCAATGAATGTTCATTCAGGCATGACCTGCAGCCAAATCAAAGAGCACTTAGAACAGCTATACTTGTGTGAAACAAGTCTAAAAAAGTTCAGTTACAACTAATTTGTTATTAAACTTAAACAATTTTAAAACCTTATTTAAAATTTTAATTCATACAACCTTACAGAATTTTTTTTTGTTTTTTTTTTGCTACAGCAATTAAAACAAAATTATAGCAAATAAGAGTCTTCCATTTCCAGAATTAAAGCTCTGTATCAGTTCTCTGAAGTGTCACTCAAGGAAAATAGGGCAGTTCTGACATTTAATCAGAAGCATTTGAAAGCAAATGAAGAAACTGATATAAATACTTTCCCAGAGCTTGACTGAACAAAAAGCATGCAAAAGGGTAATATTTGTGTCTCCTGCTGTAAATAATCATAATAATTCAGAATTATAATGAACATAATCTCATAATCTCTCCTATTCCATTTGGGAGACAGTTGTCTTTTTAAAAGATGTCAGAAAATGCACAAAATCAGTCTCTGCTAAACAATATTTGCAAAATGCTGGTTTAAAGACTAGTGAATATATTTTATTCTCTACGTACAACAGAAACAGGCTGCATCTTTAAAGGATTCTTCTTTCTAATCTTCAGACTAGAGTTATCTTGCACCAACGAACATTCAAACAATCTGCAAATTATGTTTTATCAGTGTTTCTTGCTCAGTGGCACAAGTTTCTAGCATTCAGTGATAAGACTGCAATCCAACTGGGACTGCATGTTTGTGAAGGCTGTACTGCTGTAATAATCTCACTAAATGTTTATGACTGTTCCACCATTCCCAGAGGAACTCAGCCTCCATCCACTGACATCAGCAGCTCTGTTCTCTCATCTCAACACTTCCTGTTTGAAGAAAGTTTCCTGTACTCTTAAAAGTAACATAAAATAGAACCTCTGACTTCTCCAAAAGCTGGATCTTGGCTTTAAAAAAAAAAATGCCAGTGCAAATGATACAATTCTGACCTGAGCCAAAAAGTCTAGCTCCCTGTTTGGAGGAGATGCTCTACTTCAAGAACAGCTAATTGGCAAATAATATATTTTTGCTTTTGAGTCGAATGATCACATGATTATAATACCAGTCCCACAGTAGAGAGCATCATTTTGGATGAATGGATGAGCAGAATTAGGATATAGATGGACACACAAATCTATGGATGAATGGACGAGCAGGCGGATGATAAACAGAAGGACAAAAAAGGGAATGATGGATAAATGGATGGGTGAATGGATAATGGGCACATGATGGAAAACTTAATTGCTTAATTGACAAAACAATGGGCAGAAAAGCACTACGAAATACAATTTGGTCCACACATCAAGAAAAAAGGGTCAAACCGTCCACTCAAGCCTCCACAACTTTAATCTAATTTACCACGCCTCGGTTAAAATAAAAAGGTATTATAGGAGAGGACAGAAGGCCAGTAAACTCCATTATACTTTTACTTGTGAGTGGGGATATCTTGTGAACTACACCTTGGTTTTCTTGCCATGTAACACAATCCTTAGATATCGGAAACCGTTAAAGCATGTTTTGCATTCCAGCAGAACAGGGGCAGGCCTATTGTGTACAGAGGCCATTGTGTTTGTCCACTGGCAGACACCAAGCCAGACCATGAGTCATGCTAAGCACAGCCTGAACTCCCCACCAGCGGCTAATAGCTCGGGCTGGGAAAGGTTACTGCTTGTTCGACACACAGCTTTTGAATCAGCTCAACGTTCACCCCTGGTTTACTTCTACAATTGATGAGCATGACTGAAGCCACAAATGGTCTTGGAGGGGAAAACCTGGCTTGCAGAACAAGCAACTGCGCAGAACAAACAGTGTTTCTGGCAGGATACTGCTACTGTGAAACAAAAAGGACCACAGGACAGAAAAAAATGCAATTTCACACAAACTACATCAGAGGACGACTGAATCAAGAGCTGGTTCCTTTCTGGTCTGTTGCCTTCTGCTGTTCTGGACCAACAAATAAGACTTATTATACACCATTTACAGTCCTGAAGTGGACAAGAACTTCACATACACTCATAAGGAGAATGAATGTGATTGATTTATGAAATCAATTATTTATGTAAATCGCCTTTTTGGGGAGAAGACTGATTGTACAACTTAAAAGCTTTTTTATAAATCAATTTGAAAATTGTAAATCATTTTCCTGTTGTCCAAACATGGTGATAGATTTAAGACAGAATCATGTTATTCATATTTGTGGGACTGTACTAATGTATCCGAGATTGAATGAATATTTTAATCATGTATGGATTTAAGAAAAGGTGAAAAATTATCTTTAAAATTCCAGATTCATCAGGACATTCATGCCACTTAAATACCTGAGTGGATATCACTTATTATTTCTGCAGGTCTTTGTTGGGTCAGTTACTAAAAACAGATTTAAGAAATATTTAAAGGTTTGATACTTTATTCAAAATGATAAAATAGAAACTGTGTTTCACCCTCACACACTTATGTGCAAAACATATTAGGTTAGTGCGTGCATCATTTTTCAGAATAAAACATTTAAAGTAAAAATCAACCCAAGCCTTATTATTGAATACTCAGAACATTAGTCTATTTTAATCTGTGAATCTAAGTTATTAAACAATCTGACGCAACTTATAAATGATCCATAGAATCAGACAAAAACTTTAACACAAAGAATCAACTCTTTTCTTGTTTAACACGTTGATAATTTTTGAGTAACAATAGCTGTTCAAATGTTCCAATTAACAATAGAGGCATAATCTCCCATGCTAAAAGTTACTGTGGCTCTATTCTGAGAGACACTGGGTGAATGCAGATGCATTTTATTCCTTGTTCCACCTGAAAGTCAAATGCATCTTGTGCAGAATAAACATTCTTACATGGCCGTACTCTTTACATCCAGGGAGGTGTCAAAGTAATTCCAGGGGAATCGCTTTTTCCGTCCTCCAGATAAAAGTGACACAATGCCAGTTTCTACTTGATTGCGTGACCTTTCAGGTCTGACACAAAGAAGATAAACCTAACCCTGTAGTCAAAGAAAGCTGAACCGTTCATTTTCCCCAAGACAGCTTCACATTGAGCTGTAGAGTTAGCTGTGGAAAAAGGACTGAAATGAAGGGAAACAAGCCCCCACACTGCTGTAGCTCATGTTTACTCATGAGCTTGAAGCCTGCAGTTTTAGATGCAAACAAATGGCTGCGCATGCATGCAGACTCGCGATCAGATTCACTGATGAGCTCTTTGAGGAGATGGTTGAAGACAGCAGGGTTTTATTTGAACTGGAGGAGGGCTCAGATGGAAAAAGGAAAATAATCCATTTGTGAGTGAACGCCAAATACCAGAAGAGAGATGAAATACAGGAGAGGGCAGAGACAAAAACACAAACAAGGTGCTGGTGGAAAAATGGAACTCAAAACATATCTAGCAGTCAAAAAGGAACGGGTAGTGATGAAAATCTCATCAGTCATGGTGAGCAGAGAAATTTCATTGGCCATAAATCTTTCAAAATGCTTTTAGTGCCATGGACAAACAGGTTAATACCCACACAGGAGAGAGCCATATGAGACACCTATGGACAGAATTACTGCTGTATTGGGCTTTCTCTGCACATCAAGGCATGACAGAAACATTTGCCTGGACCTGGTCAAAACCACCTTTTCAATTTCTCTTCTCACATTTGTTTTTTTTCTTTATATATATATTTCTGTAGTAAATAAAAAACAAGCACAAGACTTCAAAACATCACCCTGAGATCCAGAGTATCACATTGCCATAAACAACTCAGTGAACATCTTGCATTGCAGTGCATGCATGATGAAAACTGAAAACATAAGTGAACGAATGTAGAGGGAAAAACACATGGAGAACATTACACACGGTTTGTATACTGTTAGATCTACTGTAGTGTGTTGTGAATAAGCAAAAAACATAAAAAAATAAAAAATAAAATCACACTTCTGGTATTCTTTGTGCCTAAAACAATCTAAAGCTTTTTTTTCTTCAAATCTCTAAATCTAGACAAGAGTATGACTGTTTACCATTTGTCTGTTTGCATTTCTAAATGCCCCAGTTTGCTTAAAAACAAGTTTACACCGATGACTACTGGTGACCTAGATATAAAGGCAAGGTTGACACATCAGATCCAAACATCTGAGTCAATGTAGCAACAAAGCATGTGTCAGAGTCAGTTTGTAAAAACACACAGTAGCTTTGAAGATTCCTGGTGTAATCTTGTGAAGAATGCAGCATCTAAGTAGCACTAAAACTTCAGGTGAGAAAAGATCAGGCTAAAGCCTGGTGCAGACTGATTTCACACCACACTGCAAGCTTCAGATATCAACTCTGTCCAGCTGAATATTCTAAATATCATGCAGCATGACTTGTTGCTGCAGCAGAATCATGTCAAAAACTAAGATATCAGTCCAAACATACAAGCAGACAGAAAGTTTTAGGACCAAACTAGAGGTTTGTGCCTCCATCACACGATCACCACAGACCATTAGCTTCATCCTACATCCAGAGGTTTTATTTCCTTTCAGTGTGACCCTACTAAAAAGTAAAATTGCCAATTAAAGCTCAAGTTACCTGCTTAAGGAAGTCCACAGTGAAAGCTGATAAAGGTGGAAGATATGAACAATCAAACATAACATAAATGTGCACCTATGCTTAGAGCTTTAGCAGCTGGTAGTTTGTTCAAGAGTACTCATGTCTGTTTCTCCAAAGTGAAACCCCAAAGACCTATGTCAGCTTCAGGCAAGACTGATGAACGTGAACCAATTAAACAAATCGATTAAAAACGACCACATTTTAATTACAGGAAGAGAGAGAAAGTGAATGAACAGGGTTCTTTAAACATCATCTGCGGGAAAATATTTAAAACAGGTTTGCTCGAGCATCCAATTAAAAACCTACTACAACAGACTAATAACAAACATGACATAAATTACAATTTAATAATTGTAATTAAATATATCAAAAATTCCTGCCATTCTTTTTTATAAAAGTGGTACAAAATTAAACAATTTAATAAAAAAAAGTTCTGTGTTCAAATCTGTAGAGTTGGCATGTTCTCCCAGGGGATGAATGGGTTTTCCATCATATGCATGTTGCTGCGCTGAGATGGACTGATAACCTGCTTAGGATCAATCACACCTCAATGAGTCAACTTTCCAAAAACTAAAAGTTCATCCAGGTGCCTGTAACAGGCCCAGGCCGGTTACAGGTATATTTAGAGGATATGAAGTTATAATTTCTATAATAATCAAACAACTCGGAGGTGTTCACTTTAAAAAATAAAAAATAGAGATAACCTAAGAGTGCGGGAAGTCAAAAATAGCAAAAGCCCATTTATGTCCTTCTTAAAGGCTACATATAATGCTTTCAATACAGAAAACACCAAATATTTGTGAATTTGCAAATGAATGCATCCTGGAAGATAACTTTGAAATACTCTGAATACTTACAGGAGAATTTATCAAACTTTTGTCATTTGTCGGACAGATTTATAGGTTCATGATGCCAGCCAGAGTCCAGATAATAAAACTATTTCTCATGGTATTTTAGGGAGGTTTTTGTGGCAAAGCTCAGGAATTTTTACAATGATCGTGAACCAAGCTTAAAGCCATGAATAAACTTAATAAGTTTGAGTTCATGATAAAAAGAGAGCGGTAGTAACCGTTCTAGTTCCATTGTTTATTCTAATTAAAGCTGACTCATTGTCACCTGCTGTGACAATGAGTCAGCTTTAATTAGAATAAACAATGGAACTAGGACAGATGCTAGCACCTTTTTGCAAGTTGCACCACAGGATTTTCCCTGTTGAAAGTTTTCTATGTAAAAGAGTCAAAACCAATCTGTGAGAAATAGAAGAAAGAAAGTTTCCTTCTTGTGGGTGGTACAATGTAAATCCCATCCTCAAAGCAGGAACTACCCTGATAAACACAGCTCTACATACATTCACGGGCACATCGACAAACAGAGGAACTGGAGCTTCAGGGTATGACAGTTGGCCGGCCTTCACTCAGCTGAAGCAGGTTTCAGGCTCCTTTGTTGTGGGGAAAAGGCTTAAAGATCAAGGCTTTGTGCATTTGGCAGTTTAGAGCCACATATTTATTCAGTTTTAAAGGTTCAACTGCATTCCTGAGCTGTTTGACTGAGCAGAGCTTTTAATGTGTCTGAAGTGAAACTTTCTATTGCCCCATGTGGACATTTTAAGGGAGCCACAGGAAAATCTTTACTATCTCAGCAATATTGAGACAGGAGGACATGTAATTATTCAGCTAATTAAAGAAAATATTTTCACTACATCCCAAAATACCAAACAAACTTAAATGTTTTAGTTAATAAATCCTACTTATTTTCACTTGTGAAACACATGTGCCAAGGAAATCAGTTTTAAATTAAAATGCAGGCCTTCAGCAGTGCTGCTAAAGGGAGGTGCTACTTTCCAAGGGAAGCAGCTGCCACTCCTACATCTGAGACTTTCCCTCATAACTTAAGCTTAAAAAAGAAAAATATGCTGGCTCATCATCTGTTGATTGCAGGTAAAGCAGTGTGTAGAACCAGTTTGCCCATTAGCAGCATTGTTAATCACAGGGGAAAGAGTTTGAGCAAGTTGCATGGTGACATAACCCAGAGGCAGAGCGTGAAACCTGTTAGACTGCAGACAGAATCGGTCTGTTGATGTGCAGTCACTCAGACTAACATAACTGGAGCTTATTGTCCCTGCTGCAATAAAATGGCATGAGTGAACAGAACAGTGACTGAGCCAAGCAGAAGAATCACTGTTTCTGTTTCAAACGAAACTGGTTAATCTTTTATCAAAATTTAAGTTAGGCTACATTCATAATGTCTGAAAGTTAGACGGGGCCACTCCCTTAGTGAAACCATCAACGGCAGTGTGTTAGTTAAAAGCCATTTTATAAAACGTCCCATTTTATAAATGATATGAACAAACTTTTATGATTAAAAAACATAGTTGCATCATACAAAAGACCCAAAGATTAGAAAATGCAAACCACAAAATAGAAGACAAGTAAGTCTGCTTGGTTATAAGGTTTATAACTACTGTAACCAAACAACATCCACTTCACTAATGTTGGTTCTTCGACAAGAAAACAGGCCTTTTTTGTAATAATAAAATGCCAAAAAGAAGATTAATAACTTCACTATCCTCTGGTTGTGTATTTGGTAAGATATTTTTCAACTAACTGGACACCTGGCTGGATCTGCTTTGACCCCATGACATTTGTTTTACCAGCTTGTCATAGAAGTTTTTTAAAGTGACAGTTTAATGTGGGGAGTTCATGTGTCTTTACTAAACACAATGATTTAAAAATATGTTTTAAAACCAAATAAATCAACTGAATAGAATGCAACACACGTGAACCTACAAGTTTGCACTTCTTGTAAGAGTAATTAAAGATCTTCAAAGTTTGCAGAAGCACAAACAAATCCTATTTATCATTTAATCAATCTTTTCCTTGGTACTGATTGGCTGAACCCCTAAAAGCAAAAATAAGGGAGATCATGAATGTCAGCTTCTGCAAAAGTGTTAAGATGGCTTCCAGATTAATGCAAATTACAGGAATGTTGAGTTTTGAGCATTAAAACTGGTACCTATACGTGTATTTAGAAGGGTTCTCAAGTATTCACAGACTTTAGCTACTTGCAGGTGGCTGTGGGCCATAAACCAATTTGAATACCACTGGATTGCTTAAAATCCTCAACATTTTTAAGAATATAAATTACCAAGTTTGTATGAGGGTGAAATTTCAGAAAATACAGTGTTTGACTGGACATAAAAATTTTCTAAAATAAAATGTTTCGTTCACAGTGACAACACAGAGACCAGTGGGAGTCCAACTGAGAATTTATTGACATTTAAGAGACTTTATAATCAACCACTAGTGATAATTAATATGTACTGCATCTGAAAGATGTTCTTTGACTTTACTACTGCACATCTTTCATGCATTGCTTTACTTGCAGGGTTGAATTTATGTGCTTGTCAAAATCTCCCTTCAGTTAAGCAAGAAGACGCTAAAGTTATTCATTGACCTAAAGGGATTTGGAAATTTTAAAAAGCAGAGTTTTACAGAACAAGAAGGAAACCGGCAAATTTGAACCAAACACTAAAAAAAAAAAAAAAAGTGGGAGGAGGGACACCGGGTTCTCCAAGTAATTCTACTTTAATGAATACAAACAGACAAGCCTCCCAAATGCCTAATCATGGAGAGTGGCCTGATTAGGGCTGACTCACAAAATTCCCCACAGTCTCCAGCAAAGAATGCCGGACAAATAGGTTACATGTTGCAGATGCACAGAAATCACTCCTAATCCTCGACTTGGTTACTTAATACCCCCCCGCAGAGCGAGAGTCTTGTATGTCTACATACCCGGCGGCAGAAAAACCTAGAAAAAAAAAAACATCGCCCACGACTGCACGACAGCAGCAGACTTAATTTCAAAAAGTGGAAACATGAAACCGATTAATTCTTATCTCTGCATGCCTCCACAAACTACTAGGATTAAAATCCCACGTGATGCTTTTCTGTAAACTGCCTCCTCAAACAAATGCCAAGTCGTATTTGTTTCAACTTAAAACCTGGTAATGAGGTATAAAACAAAAAAGACTGGGTGAAACGGTGCAAAAACGAAAGAACTCATTTGAACTTTCAGGGCAAACAACGGCCCAGACTGAAGGTTCGCTTAGGGCAAAGCTATGCACTTTTACTAAGAAAACAAATAGACTGGGTTTAGCTAAATATTTGCAAGAATTTTGTAAAAGAATCTTTTGACAAAAGCACCAAAGAATCATTCACTTTGTGCTTCATTTGGAAATATTAAGCTAAAAATAGGACTAATGCAACACTACATCATTGAATACACGTGTGTGTCCGTAATAGGAGCATATTCCAGTTAACGATTATCTAGAAAGACAGCAATAGCGTCACTCAAGCATTAGCATTGACGTGTGCAATGCCTCAGACATAAGCCAGATGCTTTCCTGTCAGGAAAATGCCTTCACAAACAGTCAAGGGTCGGCACCAGTCCACACAGAGGCTGACCAAACCCTCAGCCGATGGGACTTTCTGATAACGTTGGTTAAAGCTACATCAAGAGGAGGGGGAAGTCACGCTGAAAGTAGGCATGCTGGCCAAATCTCAGGTATTCACAAAATGTGCAAGCCTCTGCAGGGGGGCATTTTATCCTTAAGTAATGATCTGCACTCTGCCCCAGGAAGTTTCTGGACTCATAACTAAAGAGCACCAACCTGGATAAGAGATACCTTGAACTTTGTACGCAAACAGCAGCAATGCTTCAACAGCAAACAGAACGAGGGGTCCAGATGGGGAGTCTAAATGATTCATACATCTTCAGCAGTTGTGAGTGCAATGTAGGCCCAAACAACTGTGAGTCTATCCTTTCACACAAGAGCCAAAATATTCTGTCAGTTTTTGAATCATAGTTGGCTGAATAAGACAAAGTGGCTCTTAAAAAAACAGGTTTGGGTCCATGACTACACCTAGAGTCCTGATATGACCTGCAGTTTAAGCTGTATTGAGTTTAGCAGAGTCCTGATTTCTAACCTGAAATTCCTAAGACGAAAACAATCAGTGTTTTCCACATTAGGCTGGAAAATATACATTTTTGGCTCTTATATTTCTAAGACACCTGAGATCGGAAACTGCAAGTGGCTGTGGTCATGTAGTAACACAAATATAAAACCGTATGTCGTCAGCATATGAGAGGTGTAACATTTTGCATTTTTTGGGTCATGTACATATTCAATAGAAGTGGTCCAAGAATGAAGCCTTGAGGAACACCACATATTATCTTAGTTTGGTCTGATTTCTAACTGCCACATAAAGAAGTCTGCTAAATAGTGAGTATATGTTACTAAAGTAAAGGAAAAAATAATTCATAAGGCCTTTATTACAGCTTTAATAATCGTGGAGGGCACAGCATCACTAAAGTGTAGATACTCTTCAGTTTACCATGGCTAATTTGGTCACATCTGACAAAAAATGCTAGCCTGGTGAGGTATCAGGCTAATATGAACAGGCATTTATACAACTGTCTCACATGACGAACAAAACCACGTGCCATGGCTCATTGCAGCGCTACAGCGTGTTTTATGAGGTGCTGAAAGACCCTCAGGTGCATGTGTGGAAAAAGGGGCCAGACATGGTAAAGACTTTATTTCAGCCATAGAGCGCTTTCTCTTTACGTTTCCTCCTTCCTTTAAAACTCCCCTTAACTAATGTACAGAAGATTGAGATGGAATTTTTGTCAATCCTAAAATATTTTCAGTGACGGTAAATGGTAAGACGTATCGTCAGAAAAAAAACATTCCTGAATTTGTTTTAGTAAGTCAACCAAAACATTCCTGGAATTGAGAGACGGAAAACAAAAACACTCGGCCTAAATAGCTCACTGCTTACCTACATTTGTGATATAATCCGTCTGCTATTTACTGTCATGATGGGCCCATCTTTGAAGAATTACAAGGATAATAAAACAAGCTCCACCATCTGAAAATTACCTTCTTGCATTCTTTAACAGATCAACAAAAGTTAAAGACAAAGAATTTTAACACCTTCAGTCCACTCCAAGATACGACATGAATTGCTAATAGAGTTGGAAAATGTATTCATTGCTGTTATGATTGATTTTATACTATTAAAAACAATGCAATAGATTTATTACAAAAGCAATTAATTTTCAAACATGCCAAAATTTTCAATCTGATTCACTCACATTTGTGACCCGCCTGTTAGAAGCACAAAAATATGATGGTTTTTTTTTTATCAGAACATGGACTAAATATAAGAAAAACACTCTTGGGAGAGGAAGTTGTTCCTGAGTGGAGGGAGGGAGGAAAAAAATTTGTGGTTCATCTTGTGGTCAAGTGAACCACAATCTAAAAGGATTTTCAGCTTGTGGTTTATTCAGGCTGCAAGAGAGAGCAAGACTTTCAATAGATAACAGAAAGGCTCAGTGGAGGGCATCAAAGTTTCTGCTTGTTTATCACTTTGAGCTTTCAACCAATTTGTTATGGGACATGCTGAATTTGGGAATATTAATAACCTCTTCAAACTACAAATTAGTTAAGGAGGCATGGACATTGTTTTGGGAGTACAAATATAATAAACACCTGGGTTAAGCAAGCCCTTATCTTGTCTTCTGTATCCTCCAATGGTCAGAGCATGTGGTTGTGTACTGCATGGTAAACCTGTTTATCTCATCAGCAGAGCTGCAGGAGAAACTGGACAGGCGCTGGTTGAGGTAATGCTTCTCTGCAGCTTCTCGCAGGCCTGAGGCGTTGGACCACAACTTCATAAACCGCAAAGCTCGTAAAAGTCAACACAATTAGCAATGACTACACCATGCGACAGACGGGAAACATGCTGACATCAGAGACGCAAATCTCTTCAGATAAGGGAACTCAACATTCCACAAACATTCTCTCACTTAAGTGCATCTCCATTGCTTAAGCTCTTCTTACAAAGGTCAGGGGTCAATCCCACCAAGAGTGCCCTTTATATTGAGGTTATTAGTGGGCAACGCCATCCGGAAAGTATCTTTCTCCAATTGAGTATGGAGCTTTTATCATGCCATTATGGCCTCAACAGTCAGAATATTGGGTTCCCTGGATGCTCTGAAATTCCTCTCTGCAGCTTTTATTCTGCATAAAATGAGCAGGGAAGATAATCCCAGGCAACTCCATTCACACCTGTCCATTCATATCTACTTCACAAAGGGGTGCTTGTGAGAGAGGAGTCTTCATTTGCATGGTTTGCTTCTTGTTTTAGGAGAAAAAGAGGGGAAAAGGAAGACTTGCACACAGAAAATGCATATCAAAGCACCAATGGTAAGTGTTGTAATAGTTTTGCCTGATTTATCAGTGTGTTAAATGAACCCAGGCAGGTACTTTCACTATGGTAGTTATGGATTAATTCTGCCAATAACAGAAAAAAATTAAACACTTAAAAAATTAGACAGGAAAGAAACTAATTAGCCAGATAGCTAAAAATTACATCTTTTTTTGTCCTTTACCCTCAAGTACTGCAAAAGTTAATGCATTTTCACATATTTTCTAGTTCCTGCAGCCATAATGTCACCTTCCTAAAATATCAAAGAATGGGACAGGTTAATTACCAAAAAGATGGTTTTTGATTACTTATAGCTTGATTTCTCCTCCACTTGTTTCACCCTAGAAATCAGTTGTTGTTGGATTTATAGTTAATTATAAACTCACAAGCCACTTTTTCAGTATATGATAACAGTTCAACGCATTTAGGCATCTCAACGTGGTGAAGATGAATTACTGAAGTTTAAACTCTGTAGGAGGAAATGACTGTTTCTGTGACTTTGAACATGTCATGGCTGTAGGTGTCAAACGGTATGGACGAACCCATCTTCTAATGGCAATTTCTGACAAAACAACGCACCATCTCACCATCCAAATGATCACAAACTCATTTTTTGAACATGACAATGAGTTCACTGTACTCGAAAGTGATCCAAAGACACCAGATCTCTAATTGAGCATATCTGGGACGTGGTGGAGCAGGCAATTCACCACATTGCTGTGGAGCTGACAAATGTTTAATAACTCAGATGCCATCATGTTCAAATGTACCAAAATCTGAGGAATGTTTCAGACACCTTGTTAAATCTATGTTGGTTCTTGATGCAGTAAGCAGGTCAAACCCAATATCTACACCTATTAAACTGGACAATGAATGTAAATCTGGACATTCCTCCATTCCGTGCCTTTAGTAGTTTTGCATGTCACCACAAGACCAGTGGTTAATAATCTGGTATGTAAACCTGAAAGATTTCAAACTAAGATTACAAAAAAAAAAAACAAAGAGAAGCGATAAGAAAAAAAGTACCACTACAGCTCTGTACTTGCGATGCTTAAGAAGAGTGAAACAACTTTAGATGCAAATATATTTAAACTATTTTACCTCACGATTCTCTACAAACACTTTTTTCTCAAAACAAACGTCCTTCTTGCTTCTCCTCTGCTCAGTTGTTCGCCATGTGGTATTGTTTTGATTTGGTTCCACCTTTTGTATGGGAGGGTTTTCTTTATTTTCACTGCACATGAAATCGCAAAGGTTTGGCCTAAATGCTGATACACAAGATAAAATCAATGTCTCATACGCTACGTTAAGCAGGCCTTAAACCATAGCAGAAGCAGGCACTGGCTGAGTTCCTATAAATCAAGTTTTTTATGAGATGAGCTCCAATACCAGAATTTTTTCCATCATTATATTCTTAAAGTTTAAAGTCCACCTACAGAGATACCAGAGAAAGTGCTGGAGAGGCAGGAGTTTGATCCATCTGTAAAATCAAAGGTTAATCTAGCAGTGCCCCTCCCTTTCTGTTGCTGTGTGGCACTTCTCATTTACAATAGTTTGGTGTCTGGTGTGCAGGTCAAATAATATTAAGACAAAGTTTTCTTTGATCTTTGAAAAGAAAATCCAAAAGCATCATATCATTTGCTCAGAACTGACAGACAGTGGTTGTCTGCCTATTTGCAGTTCATTATTTGTGGATTTTTCTGTGGCACGTTGCTCTTAACTTACTACCGGAATATTTCCAGATGCTTCCCTGATGCATATCTAAAACATTCAAAATAAAATGCAGCTAGGGAAGTTGATCTACTTAAACGCAATGCTAGATGACACACAACGAAATTTATTTTCATTAACACTGGTTCCCAAACTTTGACACAAAAATATGAGAGCAGCAGCAAAATTTGATTTGGCTGCAAACAAGAGTTGCTAATAAGCCAACTGAACACTGACATAATTCAACAAAAGGCATAGTTCATCCACGTATATCGTTTTTAGACTTCTACTGAAACACGGCCAAAACTGTGCAATTGCTTTTAAAAAGGTTATCTGAAGACCTCCCATGTGTTGCTTTATGACCCAGACAGGCTCCCCACCCTAACTTCAGGCAGCACAAATCTAAGATATATGGCAACGCTCATTTGCTGAAGGCCAGCATTACCGGCTGGCCCATGTCCAGTCTTCAAACAGTTTTGCTTGACACTACTGAGCACCTAATAACAGGATTTAGAGCACCAGCTGACAAACTGGTCAATCTCCAAGATTTGGTAGACAGAGAGCACAGAGTTCTGGGTGGGTTGTGAATGTGAGAACAAATGGAAAACGGGAAGGTTGTGGACCCTAATAAAAACAGCTCACACTCCCAGCATTTCTGTATAATTTGAGTGCTTTCAGAGTACAGAGTCACAGCGGTGGCCCTCACTGGGGTGACTGGCACGGCTTCATATCAGAGTTCCTGCATGTGTCTGAACCATAGGAATCAGGCCAGGAGTGTGACATGATTTAAATTCAAAAACAATGACTGTGAACCGCCGCCTTCAAACACACACAGACGGAGACACACACACACACACCCCTCCTTCCCTCCCAGAGCTGCTTTCTTTTTTCCTCGCTACAGAGGCTCGATTAAACCAGACACATGTATGAGAGGAATTTGGAGTCTTTTGGGGGAAAACAAGAGCTGGTCTTTGCTTCAAATCATTTATGGAAGTGTTACACACACTGACCCCTAGGAATCACATTTCTGAGTAACAATTCTTTAAACAGTCCCACGTTGCTGTATTACATATGAGGAATGTTAAACATCTGAAGTTACAAAAGAAAGAAAAAACAAGGAAATGCAACTTTAGAACCATTTGTATGGAGGTCAAACATGTGCTCACAATTTGCCTCAACTCCTCACTCTCTTAAATACTCTTTAAGATATTATTCATGAGTTTGACCATTTTAGACAACACGTGGTACAAATTTAGCAGCTTAAACGTGTTTCACAGAGTGCCTTGCAAAAGCTTTTCACAATCACAAACTTGAGTCCATTTTTAATCGGACAAAATGTGGTGAAAAAAGTTTTGTAAATATAAATCTAATGTATTCGTATTCAATCCCTTTTTGGAAATCGTCTTGAAACCCAGAATTTTAGGACGATGTTTCTCCAGCTGTACCATCACTATACTACACCTGAGGGAATGGTGCGTTCAGGGTACCTTCTGCCACATGTTAGCTGTGTCACCTATTTTAATCTTGAAAAATCCTTCTGCTTCTCGTACATTTTAGCTGTTCTCTCAACACACCTGGCCTTTGCAGAATTGTATGGCTTCCTGAAGGGGCTAATCATTTCAATCAGGTGTGCGTCTAAAGCATGCTGGACTCTGAAACCCAGGTGATTATTGACGGCTAACTCCATTAGTTTAAACTTTGATCAATGGCTTCTTTCTTTTAAGTGACTTCTAAAGCCAGTAGAGTTTATGTAATGATATTATGGCAAAGGGAGATGAATACAGACACACCATACTTTAAAGATTTTTATTATTATTAATTATTATTATTATTACACCATCCCTTTCCTTAGACTTCACAACAGAATGGCAGTACCTGTCATCCCAATATATTGATAAAATCTCATTTTCAAAAATCCAGACTATAAACTACTACTACCTCATTAGTTGCTTCGGTGCATAGGAACCCAGTAGAGATGTAGCTCCATATATCACACTCACCTCATTGGACGGAATGCTGACGACACCTGTAGATCTCCTCTTTTCCCTTAACTTCCTCTTCTCAATCTGTCCTTTGCCCTTCCTTGCACTGGGACCTGAGTTTTTCTTCTCCTTCCCCTTGCTGGGTGATGATGACGGACTGTCCTTGTCACTGTCATTATTGCACGCCATCATAGAGCTGGAGTCCGGCGAAGCGCAGCGAGTCTTCTCCATCTGAGGCGGGGCCTTCTTCAGGTTGCTCCCCTGGGCGGTGGGGGTGGCGGCTGCGGGTGCGGCCGGGTGGTGCGCCTCTTCCTCGGGTTTGTTCAGCGTGCCACCGGAAGGGGACCGAGCCACCGGAGAGGAGGAGGAGGTGCGGCAGTTCCCCGCGGAGGCGCTTCGGTCCGGGTTGGTACAGAGCTCGGTGCCCGGCGGAGCGCCGAGGCGGCTGTTGCTGGTGCTGCTGGAGGGGCTCAGGGGGACACCAGTGGCTTTTGCAATGTCCCCCAGCATTTTAGCCCTCATTTTCTCCCTTTTTGCCTTCCACTCCTCCAAAAAGTCAGCGGGTGCGTTTGACTTAAACCCGCCTGTAGCCATGATCCCTTTACTGCTTCGAAAGTTAGTGAAAGTAAAGTTGAACTTTAGTGCAAACTTCCAGGTCTGGACAACCTTCCTAATGAAACCACATTCCTCAAGCGATTAACTGTGGAGCTGTTGACAGGTTGAAGGAAAATAAGGTCAGTCTCGCTGAAAACAAAGGCTAAAACGCTTTCAAACAACTAACAAACTAAAATGTTTCTGTCTCGCGCAGACGCTGAAGAACGTACTTTCTTCAAAAAGTTAAAGCTTTGTACCCATTTAAACACCCTGTTTCACCTCGTTTCTATTAAAGACCCTAAGCGGAAATGTGTTAGGCTCGCGAAAGTGAAAGAAAGTAGTGTAAAAGTGGAAGGAGACTCACCTGTCGGAGCTGTTTCAGTCGCCGCACTGCTCGCTTCGGTCCCACCAGGTGTGACCGCGCACGGGAGACGCTGGGAGATGCTGCAGGGAGACACCGCGAGCGCTACTGGTGGCAGCGGCGCTTCCGGTGTGGTGGTGAAAAACGTCACCCTGCTATGAGAAGCAGGAGGGCGGGAGCGCGCACATGATGGGCTACGATTTCTAAAAGTATATCTCATACATACTTTCTACCGTAACAAAAAATTCTCGATAATCTTTGTTCACACATCAAAGAATGCATCTTTGCGAAATAAAATGAAAAAATGTGCACAATTTTTAAAATCTAAAATGTATATATTCACCCCCTCTTTCATGCTTATGCACATCATTCACCAAAATGCTTTCACAAGGCATCTAATTAGTCTACAGAAGCAACACGCATGTAATTTAATCTCAGCATAAATAGAGCTGTGAAGTGGAGGTGGAACATTAGTGAACAAACAGCATCCTGAAGGCAGAAAAACACAGAGGACGGGTCAGGGATCAAGAACAGGAGAAGCTCAGAAACTTAAAACATCTCACAGAGCACTGTTTAATCTTAAATGAAAACAACTGTAATCCTACCAAGTTTAACAACTTAAACTGACAGCTGGAGCAAAAAGAGCACTACTCAAAGAGACAGACAAGAGAAACAGACTCATAGAAACTTTGAAGGAGCAGCAGAGTTCAACAGTTCAGATGGGAGAATCTGTTGAAAGCAACAAGTAGTGCAATCTAGAACATCAAGAAGAATGCCATTGTTCTCTTCCTGTGCACACCAGCACCCAAAGCAAAGTCTATAAAAACATAAATGATGTAGTTTCGTGTTGCCTGGCTTTCACAAAGCCCTACCTCAGCCTGATAAAACACCATTTGGAGGAAGTAGAGTTGAGACTGTGATACTCTCATCCAACATCAATGTCTGATCTCACAAATGGATTTCTCAAACTTTCAGAAATATACTCCTACTTTGTGAAAAGCTTTTCTAACACAGTTGAATCTGTTATTCCAGCAAACTGGGGCCAAAAATCTGTGGATTAGTAATGAGGTGTCGCTAAAGTTCATTCATCTGTGAAGGCAGACAAAAAAACATTTCTGGCAATCACATATGCTCATAGATCATTTGTTGTAGTAACCAGAGAGTCTCTGGAATATGAATCACTCACAAGTGCATTTTTAACCAAAATAAAAGTCTGCGATTATCAGTAAAACAACTCGGTTTTAGTCAAGATGCATGGCACTCTAGAGATACTCGATCATTTTTGCATTCTGCCATTTTCACTTCAAGCAGTGATTTAAACCAGCTATAGGGGTTTAGTACCAGAAATCTAATTTCATGCTGCAAAAACAGACCAATAACTCTGCTCTGCTCAAGGGTATAATGTTAATAGATTGTGTGTGCACAACTAGTTCCCAAGAGTGCACTGACTTTCATGGGTGTTTGTCATCATTACTCAAACCCGAATTCTTCCTAAAGGATGCATTCACATCTCCATAGAGTCAGGCTTCATTATTTTTTTTCCCTTTTTGGCCGTGAAGCTCCAAAAACTCGACGCGCATCCACACCCCACTGGTGAGTACAAGCCAGATGTTCAGCCGTTATCTCTGCACATGCCAGCCCTGATACAGATAATGAGAAAAGCAGGGTGGAGCGAGCAGGGGAGGCACTTTTCCTAAAAATAAACCCTGATCTATGGGCAAAGGTCACACTGCTGCATATTTAACATATTTCTGCATTCTGTTGGAAGAAAAACGGTGGAGAGGGCGTAAAGGTTGTAGCTGAGTACTTTCCATTCATGCCAAAACGAACACCTCTGTCCTGCCTCCAAATAAATCCCCATGGCACTCCAAGTATACACATTCTCACACTTTACTAAGAATTTTATTTAATATTTCTTTAATGCTGTAAACCCAATCTAATGAGCTTGAATTGGTTTGTTTTCAATAAAAGGAGTCACTGTGTGTTTTGCGACCGTAATGCATTTAGGGAAAACAAATGAAGCGCTTGCCGGGCTGTAAAATGAGCTCAGCAAGCAGCCACAGATTTATATTCGACATAACGCAGCACGATGGCTGCTCATGCGCTCACACATTCCCCTTTTATTTAGCAGTAATGTCTCACTCAGAGGCTATTAGATGCAGCAAGGAGCCCGCAACACGCTCACTTTTCCATGAAATTGCGTATCCAGTAAGAAAGCGCTCAATAAACGAACAACGACCCAGATGTTGGGTTTGCATGCAGATGTTCAGTGGGCCAGGAGAATTGTTGAGACCGAACACTGCAGGGGTTTTCCCTACAAGAGAAAACTGATTCTGTGCTGCCTTTCTTGAAGGGAGTAATTGTCAAACTTCAGAAAGAAACTAAAGTAGGTCGATAAAAAGAAAAGCAAAAAGTAGTTCAACTGCCATGTTAAGGAGGATTAGTGTTCGATTCACCTTTCACACCCTGGTTCCCTTCAGATGATCCTGGATTTGAACGGTTGAGCTGTCTGTTGCTGCTGCCGGCCTTTAATCCTCCTCCAAGTTCAGGCCTGCGCAGGTCAGGGCAGCTCGGCGCCGAGCGACGAGGTCAGCAGCAGGAAGGACACCAATCAGAGATTTTTAGCTGACACACTTACAATGAATTTCCAGGAAAACGCTTCACTAAATCACTGCTATGTTCTGGCTACCTAGAATAAAAGAATGAAATAAATATTCAGACATATCAGGTAAAAAAAAAAAAAAAAGTATTTTAAATGTTCAGCACCCTTGCTCAGGTTTCTCCATATACATGCTGGTGTTGTTTGTGTTGTTTAACTTGTAGCAATCCCTCATCCTGACGAAGTATGTGGCAAGACTGGAGAGGATCAACATCTTTCTAAGGACCACATGAGATCCTGCCTGGTTGAGTCAGCAGTGAACATTTATGGCAGCATTAGCTCCGTCAGTATCAGCTGATACAAACATCAGAGGAATAGGAGTACTTTCAAAGAAAAAGATTAATTTAGTAGCTCCATTTATGGCTTAACCAGCAGGAAGACGCAGCAAGACACAGAATCTCCTCCCTTAAAGTACTTTCTATAAGAAAGGCAAATCCAAAGTGGTACAGATACTTAAACGCAGCAATAACACAGTCAAGAACATTTTCTCAGAAGGAAACAGCTATGCAAAAAAATATTTTCTGAACCAGTAATACTTTCTATAGAAAAATGAAGAAAACACATAAAGATAAGGCCGTAAAGCTCCACCAATGGCTGTCCAGGAAAGAGACTGGAATTACAGGGCTTGAAAAAGTTTATAATGGAAAGAAAAACTGAATGAATTTGCTCCTTGACTGCAGAGTATTTGTGTATTCCTGACCTCTGTTTGCATGAATCTGTCTTGGAGAAATTAAATTCTGCAAAATGTATGCTTTAGAACAGCAATTCATTGATTGTGGTGTAACTGCTGAAAAATCTGCTCATTTTTCAGGCATCTTTGCCCCACAGATTTTGTCCTCTCCATCGCCGTCTGTTGCCTCCAAAGGTTCAAGTACAGTTCTGAGTTCAGGTCAGCATCTGTTTACAGTGATGCTGTTCGTTGAGATGGGAGTGTCAGGGTCCCATCTTCATCTTCTGGTGCTGAGTTGGCAGCACATGGGACAGAAATGTGCTTGAGTTTGCTAAATGATTAATCAACATTTACATCAAGTCTTTTCTGGTTGCTCTGATGTTTCTAAGTCAATAAAATCAGTTTAGATCTTTTAGAAAAAAGGTTGTTTCCCAAATATATTGTTTTAGTTTTAACTGGATGGTATATACATTTTTTGACGTTTGCTTCTTGGCTCTTTAAAATAGAAAAAACAAGATTTCTTACATTTCATTTTGTTTACATAAATGTGTTTTGTGTACACATTGAATCAGATGTGCTCTGCTACCTCAGAACTGATACCAACTCCAGGTTTCCACTGACAGTGCAGGATATTTAGTTTCCTGCCGTTACAACTCAGCCTGAGTGTGGAAGACGTCTCTATATCCTGTTTCCGACATGCATCCACAATAATCTGCCGTCGCCTTGAGTTGCATTTCTCTAACCAAGCATGTTTATCTTTGTTTCAGCGACAGACTCGAGTTGTCACATCATCCGGATGCCTCGATTTGTCATTGTTTGTCACTGGAGAGAAACCCTGCTGCTGTTTGTCCTCTGAGCAGAGTGGTTTTGCGCACCGAGTGTGTCTAAGTCTAGCATTTAAGACTGCAGCTGGGGAGGAGGTTTGTTTGGGCTGCTGTGCTTTCTGGTAGAGGAGACAGGGGTGAATGCGAGTGTCTTTGCGTGTGACTGTAGTTGCAAAGGTCCAGTTTCACGTCCATGAATAATTTATGGTGTGAAAAAGCAAAGTTTCTCTTATTTTTACTATTGTCAGAATTATATGTAATATTTTGGGAGGAAAATAATAGGGTATGAGGTTGTGCAGAGTAGTTATGGGTAGTCAGCATCTACCCATAACTAGATGCTATGGGTAGCATCTAGTTATGGGTAGATTTACCTTTAACTGTCCAATTACTAAAAGTAATTCCTAATTACTGTTAGTTTGTTTGTTGTTTTAACAAACAAACTAAAAGTAATTTAAACAGATTACAGAGGACACTAACCTACTTGTGGTTGCAATTTTTTCTTTGGAATGCAGTTCCAAATTATTCACAGAAAATCCCTCTATTAGCAGATTTTTTCCCTACAGCATATCTAAAATTAAATCGACTCACAAGTCATGAATTTTAGTTCCCAAACAGAAGTACTTATATTTAGTTTCATACTTTTACCTTTTTTAACATTTTGTCATGTTATACCTATAAACATCAATAAAGTTTATTGGCACAAATGAGCAAAATGTGAAGTGAAAGAAAAATAAATGTTTTTTATATATATATATATATATATATATAAACCCCGTTGTATTGTATTGGCATTCTACTTTACTTCTTTCCTCTTTGTCTCTGCCACCTGATTGGAAAATGCTCCAGGAAATGTTTTCGTGGTGTGAAATGAAAATGGAAAACACTTCACTTCCTAGTTCCCCACATTGTTGCATAAAACTGGAAAAGAACTTTGTGGCAAAATGTGACGTGAAAACATGAAAGTTGTATTGCGATGCATTTCTAGGACCAGTAATTTATCTTCTTTTCCCTGGATGAATGTTTCTGTGAAGATCTTAGCTTGAGACTGCAATCGAGGCATGTTCATGTCAGACAAGACAAAAAGCACACTCGTTCAGAGAGGGCAATGGAAAATCCAGAGGCAAAACACTTAACTTTAGCATGACTGTGTAATTACAGCGCATAGCACAGCTTATCCTCTGAGCTTTATCTGAACTTGGGAGTTCTGGATCCAAGCATGCAACAAGGACCTACGGCAAGGGTGGCTCCTGTGGAACAAGGGGACATAAATCACAGTCTGGTTCAGCAATGAGGGCTGGCAGCGGACGCTCACCGCGGCTTAATTCACGTCATGGTTGTGTGTACATGTTGTCTGAGCTTTATTTGCTTCAGACACGCCGTCATGTGGTGTCAAACAGAGAGGCGGGGCTAAATGATGAGAGAGAGCCGAGTCTCAGCTTTAGATTTCTGTTTGGAGACAGGATGTCAGCTGTCCGTTTCAGTATTCACATTATATTTACATGCTGCAGAGTACAGAGAAGTTCAAACCACGTCTACTGAAGTGCATAGAAAGTACACCACCTACTGGTATAACACGGCATAGCAGCAGTAACTCATGATACTAAAACCAGCGATATGACGACACGTGGAGGATTCTTACTAATTAATTTACTGATAAGTACCAAAAATTGTATTACCAGCTGAATATTTATCAAAAAAAAAATATATATATATATAGACTGACATTAAATGTAAAAGCTTAAGTGGAGGGAAGACATATAAAACTTTGACTTATTTATATATCTTATCAAACAAGCATTTAATATATGTTGATATATATATATATATA
>CAEGAE010044665.1:0-10516 GCA_903067095.1 Girardinus metallicus
ATATATATATATATATATATATATTTTAAGATCTAATTAGGAGTTACGAGACCCGGCGGTAATTTAAAGAGCAGGGAAGGAGTCTGGCAGAGGGAGTGAAAATCCAGTGTTTTTAAAAACCACTTTGATATTCAATAAGTAGACCTTAGAAGGTCTAGTTACAGATCTGCCTTTGTTGGACTGCAGGGAGCGATTATATTTCTTTTGGCTAAATAATAGGGGAGAAGCAGTTGCTCCACTTGCTCCATTTTTCAGGTCTCTTTTTTTTGTGTGCATGATAAATCTGTAAAAAGAAGAAAAAAAAACAGAAGACCCTCTGCTGTACGACTATCATCTGCTGTTGCACAAGCTCTCGTCCTGAATGACATCTTTCTCCTGTGACCTTTTGAATAGAGCTACACAGCAGTATGGGAACAGCGTGTGAATACAATCTAAATGTGAAGCTCCCTCCATCACTGCCTATGTTTACTTGTTGACTCTTGTATTTGTCACATTACCCTCTGTGTGTTTCTGACAGGAGCTACATGTTGGTACACCTGCAGGAAGAAACTGTGCTTTTGTTTGGATATTTGTCGCAGTCCCACAGGTGGAATTTGTTTACTGGCCCTCAAACTGTCTCATGGTAGTGTCTCTGTGTGTGTATTTGATTGGGTGGCTGGAGGCATATGTGTGTGTGTGTGGGTTTGACGGGCAGACAGCATTGTCTGCTGACTGTGCAGAAGGTTGGAGTGACATAGAGTGTTTCGCCGAAGGACAAAGCTGCTTCTTTGCGTCTCAGCCTGTTCCACTTTGGATGAGTTTGTGTAGGTTTCTTTTTAACCTCCAGTCCCTCCGGTTTTTGTCCAAACGAAAGCCCATAGTTGCAGATCTGTAAGTCTGTAGTAGACACAGAGCAAAAACAAGTGAGGTTATGATGATGTGAAGGAGAAAGGAGAAGGACTCTTGAAAGAGGAGAAACTGGACATCATGAAACATCAGAAAAATGGTCTGACAGAGAAAGAAAAAGTTTTTAAAAAAAATGAAGGACGAAAGGGCTGATTGAGAGGTTTATAACAAATTAACCGTTGAAATTATGAATACATAGACAAGGGAGACAAGAAAGACAACGCAGATTAATTATAGATGAAAATAAGTTTGGGCAGATGCTGACGAATTACAGAGTAAAGATGAGAAAACAGACAAAATTAAAAAAATCGAAATGAAGATGAAAGGAAAAGAGCAGCAAAGACGTAGATAAAAAAAGAAGTTAGGTGTATAAATATATATATATATAAACTAATATGTGGAAAGCGAGGAGGAAGTCATCAAGAATGGGGGGAAAAAAACGAAAGAAGAAAGAGAGAGGAGTACTGAGTGAAGTAATATGACAGTAAATGATCTGACAGACAGGAGGATAGAGACAGAGCGGGCTGAAATAAGAACAGTCACGACTTTCGCTCTTTCAGCTGCGCCGCTGTAATTTAGCAGCCCTCATAGTTCACAATGACCCTAATGAATCATTTATCACTTCTTATGGGACATTACCGCTGGCGGGGGGGAAAGGAGGGACTCGCCTTCAGTCCATTTGTACAGAAACAGCTGTCACATCCACTCCACCCAAACTGCTACATTTCATAAAAGTGTTGTGGATGAGTCAACTTTACAAATACGAGAATAGTAATAATTAGTTAGAATTAACATCAGTGATTTATTTTATTTTTTTACATCTAAATCTCGATCTGCTGAAACTAACAAAAAAGTAAAGTAAAGTAAATATTTTATGGTTTAAGTTCAGGTTACATTGTTAATTGTTATTAATAATTTAAAAAAGATTTTAATTAAAAAAAAAACAACTTACATCTGTTGCTATGGTGCTGATTTTGATTGGCAAATAGAATGAAAGACCTGCAGACATACTCTAGACGAAAAGGGGATTTAGTTGGCAAATTCATATAGATGTTTTTATATAATACATTTTCTAACATATTGCATAGTTTTATTTGGTTTGGTTGTTTACTTTGTTATGTTTTGGATATTTTTTAATATTTGACAAAAAAAAATGTGATTTTTGTTTTCACTTTCCTCCTTTCATTGTGCATTGCCTTGCAAATGTTTAAATCCTGTTTGTTTTCACATTTTACATGTTCTAACCCCAAACTTCAATGGTTTATAGAGAAAGCAATGGAAAAAAAAAAAACGCATAATTGTAAAGAGGAAGGAAAATTACGTATTAGATTTTCAAAATGTCAAAAAATTTACTGTCTACTTTGTTGTCTTTCTTTCAAATTTCTACCAAACACTCCAGTTGTTCCCTCACGGTTAGCTCTCCATTTTCTGTCTGGTTCCGTTTCTTCTTTGGTAGTTCCTCGCGTCTCACAGAGTTTGCATCTCTTTGCATGTCCAGCAACATCTTCTGGTTTGCCTCATTTAAGCGAGCTCACTGAAATCTATTTTTATTACTCATACGCCTTTGACCCCCGCATTTGGGTGCACTCCTCTCATCACTGCACATCATAACAAGAACATATTTCATGCTGGCGTGAGGCGCTCGGTTGAATCTTGAACATAAAAGTGGTCTCAGCATTATTACCAACCTCTTTCAGGCAAAATATTTCTCTAAAAATACATATAAAAACAAAAGATATAAAGCATAAGTGTTTGCATGAGTGCTAGAGAGCCTGCATCTTCAACCCCTTTTATCAGAGTGAAAACATCCTGAAGTGGCCCCCATTCCTCACCCTCTTTTCATGTCTCTTTCTCTGAACAGGTAAAGGTGACCTGATCGGAGCGAACCTGTCATTAGACAACCGCGTGATAAAAACCAACGCAGACGTGAAAGCCCTGACCTACTGTGACCTGCAGTGTATCAACCTGAAAGGGCTCTATGAGGTGCTGGACCTCTACCCTGAATACTCTCATCACTTTGTCCAGGACATCCAGCAGGACCTCACATACAATCTGCGGGAGGGACATGAGACACACGTGAGTCCACCCAACATGTGACTTATTATTTGAATAGCTGAACATACAGCTCTGACTGTATGCTCTCGACTAATAAACCGCTTAAATGAACCCAAATATCGCCGCCTTCCTAAAATAATGTCCTTTAAAAATGACATTGGCTGTTATTTTAGGAAGGTGATCACATAAAGGTTCAATGCATCATGACGTTTCCCTAATTCACATATTTTCAAAACGGAACACGTTTTGGTTTCTCTATCGAGCTCTTAACTTTATTTTGTCAAATATATAAAAAATAATTGGAAGAATGAAGGATGGATCCCGGTTGTTTAAGCAGGCTAGCATTAAGGCTTATGGAATCAATCCAACCTCAACCTTGTTGAAAACTTGTTGAAAACTTGTTGACGATGCTTAAAATCTGGGTGCAGCTCACAGAACCAACCAATCGAAATAATCTTCTGCCAAGAAATATATTCAGATATCCAGCTGAAATTGTACTAATACCGTGTTGATAGCTACAATAAAAACATTCCTTAGCATTTGTTTCGAGGTACATTTGATCCTGTGTTTGTTTAATGTAAAGTTGTGTTCCTAGTTCCTGTTTTATGTTACACAATTGAAGATGTATGTTCTTCAAAACCAATGCATCACATTCTGATATGAACTGTAGGATCTTCACCCACATGTCGGTTTACAAAGTAAGTAGAGCGATCTGTGAGTGTGAATGTGGCCCTAGTGTTAAACGCTTTGAGTGCTTAATGTGACTGGAAAAGTGAAACATAAGTTCAATTCATTCACCATTTAGATGGCTTGAAACTACGGGATTATTGAGATTTACAGAAGGGTCAGAAGAACAAAAGAGTAAATTGGGGCAATGAAATCCATTGGAGATGGTTACACAACAAAATCAATAACATTTCAACGACACAGTCATCATATGCAATGTCATTTTTTATAGCAACTTTTACAACTTGTCTGTAAAACCACCACATGTTTAAGGGTTCCTGATTGTGTTTGTCTTCAATGTTGAAAATAAAATCAATTAAGGCATAACCAATACTTGTGGGCTTCTCAATTTCCTGTACTGAGTTTACATTTAGAGTGGGCTCTGGCACAAAATGTGTAGGTGATTTTAGTTTGGGTTTGTAGCTGAGCCTAATGGACAGAAATTAGGACACTGTCCTAGTTAAGGTAGCTGTAAGAGAGAGCTGGCAAACGTAGCTGGGATACGTTTGCCAGCTCTGCTGCTCTGCTTCTGTAATTACAGTCAGGTGTTTTACTCTGTAAAACAAACACAACTGGGACTCACTATCGTGCACACACACAAACACACACCCACACCCCGACACTCAGACGGAGCGCGCCGCAGGGCTTTTAGGTGAAACTCATCTGCAGAGGGACAGTCTAAATCTCGGCACTGAGTAAATGAAGATAGGTGGAGGCACCTGAGGATAGAGCGCTGTTTGAGCTGCGCTGTTCAGTTTTCTCCTAGGCTATGTCATAATGGCACCAGTATATTGTGGTGAATAAATTTCCGGCGTTGTCTCACTGTGAGCTGCGCAGTTATTTGTTACGTTTCTCTGCTCGGTTTGGAAAAGAACTGACCAGAGAATGCTGCCAAATTGCTCCCCGGGAAAAGAAAAGCTGGAACACAAACCAACATGTTGTTTCCTCCCTGCATTGAGCGTTTCTTCGCTGGCTGTCTTCCAGGTGAAGACCAGACTGTCAACAGCAGCACAGGAGTCTCAGGTACCCGCTCGTTATTTGCAGTTCCCTGCTAAACTATTCGCACTTCTTGAACTTTCCCTCATTTTGTGAGTTTAAGAACACAAAATGTGTTTTATTGGGACCTCATGTAACAGGCCAGGAAGCTGCAGCTCCAGAGCCACATGTGGATCTTTGTCTCCCCCACTGTGGATATTATAAAACCAAATAAAATAATGTTGTTACTTATAAAGGTAATATGAAAGTGTTGTTTTCTTTTTTTTATGTGTTTATGAAATATCTGTATAGAATATCTACAGCATAAGACCGCCCGTGCTATAAGACTTTTAAACGTAGTTTCAAATGTCCTATATTTTTAGTTGGGTTATCTCTATTTTTCTACAAAATATATATATTTTTTCCTTTCTAAAAGTTAGATGATTCATTTCGTTATAACTTTTGAAAATTGAAATACATTCTAGTTTAATTCCATCAGCTTTCAAAATAACAATAATAAACATATGGTATATATTTAAATAAATCTTTTTTTGATTCTAGACATTATTCGCTTAGTAGCAGCAGAAGTAAAAGGGACGGCCAACCACAAATACTTGAAACTGAGATTTCAATAGAATGTGTTTCTACAAAGATTTCACCTTGAGAGACTAGGAACAGTTTTATGTTATATGCTTTTCATGTTCGCAAATGTGAAAACAATGTTTCGTTATTGTTCAATTTCACAAATATATGCAACCGTTGATCTCTCACATAATAAATGAATCCCAGTGCATTGATGTTGGAGGTTGTAACACTACAAAATATTAAAATATTCAAAGGGTTTTAATACTTTTACAAGCCCCTGTTTGGGTTGTAAAAGTATTACAACTTTTACAACTGTATTTGGAGGTTTCTAAGCATTTCATCTGTTATCCAGTGATACATTTCTTTAATTGATGCATTTTATTGCATTTTTGCTTTGTATTCAATAAGGTTTTAGCTTTGAATAAAACTTTTAGCTTTATTCAAAGCTAAAAGTTTGAATAAATCAATAGATATGTCTGATATTTTAACATACTCCATGTTAAACTTGTAAATCCATCCTCACTCCTACTATTAGCAAAATCGTCCTGGTGTAATGGTTTCATGAGGAAATTGATCATGGAAAATTTGAAAGTCTTCACAGATTTGTTCCAGTCATTTTCTGCAGCAGGGCAGAGAGCTGTGAAATGCTTCATATGCAGGGAAGCGGCTGACAAATCAATCCACCTGTCTTGCCGGTTAACTTCAGGATAACCGTATTATCGCCTGTGAAAAATATCTCACGGCCCGCACTGGAAACATACTAACTGGTGTATTTAGAGCTTCTATTTTTGTTCATACTCAGGTATGTAATTCATTTTAAATGTTCACACATCACGGATTGCTCATTAGTTGTTTCATTTCTGTTCCAGTCTGAGGTTAGAAGGAACGGGCGCGTGGTTCAGGGCCAACCTACGGTAGCTGAGGCCCGGGAGGAACACGAGGGCGACTGGGACGAGGACGAACATGACAACGCCGAGTCTGTATCTCTTCTGACGGAGCACCATCGACCTGAGAACCAAAGGGACTCCGTTGGGAAGTCACCTCTGTGCCAGCCCCGCCAGAAGACCGTCACTCGCAGCTTGGGTCACTCTCAGAATATCACGCCAACTGCTCTAGACCCTTCAAACCTCAGCCCCAGGTGGGTTCAGTGGCCACTGGTTTCATCATCGGACACTGATGTTATGCCAGCCAGTGAGTAAATCTTGAAAGAAATGTGATTCAATCCAAGTATGGTAATCTTCAAAATGAAGATTATTTATTGGGTCTACTGTGTCTGGACGTTGCTATGCTAAGGTGGATTTTTCTTTTACTGCCTTTGAAAACTGTGTTGAAAACATGGCATACTGATGAATATTTTTGATGAATTTTGGCAGTACATTTTTAGAGTGCTGCTCAAACTTAATCATATTGTAAGTTATATATTACATTCCAATGACTATTCATTGAGATTTTGACCCCCAACTGTCCAAGTTGGGGGTCAACTTCACAGGTCAACTATGAAAAAGTTGACCTGTAATCAAACAAAGTTAACTTTGAGATCAAATACATTATTTATTAGCATTGCATAACCATTGGGATCGCATTTCTTTAATTTAATCTACCATTTTATGTGTGGAAGGACTTACTTATCCAGAAATAAAATCAATGGTTTGATTTGAGTACAAAACATCGCCATGGTTTGTAATTGACACATGTCCAGTATGAACTGTCCCTTGGCACATTGCTTTTTTTAGGATCCACAGAGGTTTAAGAGGAAAAGACCAAAACAGGAATTTCAATTTGAGAGAATAAATATGATCATAATTGTGTTTAATGATTTTCAAGGTACAGAGAGGTTTGGGGCAACTCCAGAGTCTAGATGTTACTCCGTACTTTCCTTTGTGTCTCTGTAGGATAGTGGATGGTACCGAAGACAGTGAGAGAACAGAAACTTCCCAGACGTTCTCCTTTTCCACCGGCCTTGGCTGTCCTGTCAGTGAACCAACCAGTGCCTCAAAGTCAACCACAGGTTATTCTAGAGCATGTTTTTTAAAAATATTTTTTGTACTTCACTTTGAAAACTGTCCATCCCCCAGGAACCATAAGTGATTTTACCTTCTCTTCTTTCCATCTGCATTCATGGAACTTGAGGGCTGAATGTGAAACTCTAAATGTTTTTCTCTTACTCGCTGATTTAACACAGATATGCTGCATATCAGCACAACAGAATTAGCGTCAAAAGCAGAGGAGACCAGGGGACAACTGCGACACCTCGACCAGCAGGTATGATTTAGTAACACGCACATTTTTGGGTGACAAGAATACTAAAAATGATTAACATTTAAACACTAAAGTCGAGGTGTCGTTCTAAGGGGAGGATTTAGACGGATGTAGTTGGAAAGGTTTGCAGGGAAGGCTTCTGGAAATAAAAGCCAGCCAATTTGATGACCTAAATAAGGATATAGCTCTGTGAGAAGTGAGAAGGATTTCGACAGGTGAGCTAAAGTAGAAGCAAGGTGTATCGGCATGTAAAGCCAGAGCAGGATGAAAGAATTAGAAGATGTAATGAACCAAAATGTACTCATTTTTCATCCAAATTTTTTTCTCAATCTGAAAAGTACACAGAGGGTTGCCGTATTAGATGTCCTTGATTATAATGGTTCATGTTGCAGATATTCTGTCCACACACCAACATTCAGACTCTCACGGTGTATCGCATGGCTTGATTGGCAGGTAGCTAAATTGACATTAGACTTTTGGCAGCTGAGGAGGGCTGGCTTTTTCCTCCTCCTGCTAATCCTCCGTGTCTGTCGCAGAATGAAACGGCTGTCTCGGCAGGGAAAAGTAAAAGCACGAGGAAAAGAAGGAGGAGAGATAAAGTCATCTACCTTTTTCTTTTACTAATGAGTGGAAACCTAAAGTTAGATATAAACATTTAAAACACAGGAGTTTGAAAGGCAGTGGGTGACCAAAAATCCTCCAGCTTGGTCCTCTGGTTGTTAATCCATACTTGGATCCAAAGACGCTGATCACAGCAGGATGTGGGAGACACTCGTTTGATCTGGAACGTACACAAGCACGCAGCACAACAGTGCATGAGCACATCACTTATTTTGGGGTTTATTGTCTCACCAAATAGCCACACGCAAAAACAAATATTGTAAAACGTTAATTTGTTGTAGTTTTATCTAATTTAGTGCAACGCCATGACAGTTAAAAATAAATTTTTCTAATTATTTACTTTAATTGATGCAATTACCAATCAAAGTCGGATAATCAAAGGACAGATTTTATTGTTTGCTTCATTCACGAGGAACAGTGTCTAAAGCGCAACACAAATTTGAAATTTAATGAAGAACAATCAGAGCCAAAAACATGACCATGCTCATGTCATTGCAATTTAGACCACACACAAAAAAACAATATTTAATAGAGACCAAATCTGCTTTTGTATGTAGTCTCATTTGTGTTTATTTTTTAAATAACAGCATGATTATGAAGAGGATGAAATGTAAAATGGTAAATCATTAGTGTGAATAGTTATCACACTTCAAACTGTGATTTAATCCTCTGTGTATTAGTCGCGTATTAGCGGTAGCATCTTAGCTAATGCTAGCGCCCTAACAACTTTGATACAGGAAACAATGAGCACTGTTGACAGTTTACATGCTGCTGTTAGCATTTTAAACATATTTTCTCACTACCAGGGAGCAGTAGAGGAAGGACTCTAGTTGTACTTGAACCTTAGGACACATGTGGTTGAATTGTGGCTGCAGTAACCACCAGTTGTCAAAATGGGTGACTGGAGGTAACATGCATTACTATTATAGATCTTAATATGGAGAATCCTTTAACCTCCTGAATCCATATTGACTGTTATACATGATCAAACTTACAATTTCAGGGTAATTAGGACTTTTATATTGCTTTTACAGTGTAATTGTGGCTGCGGGTTCGTTGTGGTCTGCTGTAGTTTTCTCCCTGACCAAAAGCCACTGACGGTTGTCTCAAATGTGGGAGACCAGGAATCATGTTGACAGCGTGTCAGATTGGACCGTCCTGCCACTCTCTGCTTTTCTATTTTTGTCAGAGCCGCGGTTTCGACCCAGGCTGTTCCCAAACCACACGAGGGAAAGTTAGAGCGAGTCCGTCAAAAGTAAAAAGAAAAAACAAAAAAGGGGACTGAATGTTTTTGTCTGTTAAAATTTCGGTAGGAAAATACCACGGTTTGTTTAACTAATTACACTATATATCGGAGTGCCCAGCCGGATTCGGTCGGCTGCAATCATAATATAGCTGCGCGCCTTGCCTGATCGCCTCTTGACATATTCACACGGCGATTGAAGCACTTCTCATGTGGAGCTGCGTGCCGTGCTGAGAGCTGATGTGCCTCCAGTTGTAATGATGAGCGTCATTGCCCAGATGAATGGCTATGAGCGCCATGACTGGCAGTAACAGATGGCGCGTTGGCTGGGCTTCACGGCCATGCCCTCTGTGGACACGTCACGTGCAGGGGGCAGCTAATTACCGGCCGCCATCGATGTAATGGACGATTACAGCAGCTTGGTTTTACTCGCAGAAACACCAGAGAGGAGACAGATTGACAGATTCCTGGGTCCTTTTTGGGTTTTTTTTTTTTTTTTTATAGTGGTATGGGAGCGACCGGAATCTATAAGTTATAAATTCATCCTAATGTCCACTCGGTTGCCTGTACATAAATCTTTTCACCTGCCTGTGAACTCCTTTTTAATGGCAATCTTCATAATCTTCATTATAAACAATCAGCTGAAGTGAAAAGGAAAAAAAAAACATCCAAGAGCAGGATCTGTGTGAACTTCAAAATTTTTCAACCTAACCCTCTCCAACTTGCTGAACGTAGTTAAATATGAAATCGATGCAACACAAGCAAATGAAACACAAAGGGGTTTGTTGGTAATTTACCAGCTTAGCGGAGTAATCGTTTTGCTCTAACGTTTTGCTCTGTCACTCATGCGTGTATGGCTACACTCCCTTCTGTGTTCCAACAACTGCGCCTACTTTCCTTTCATTCCTGCCTGTCAAATCTCCTTATAAATCCTTCTGATTTTGTTTAAATAACTGCTAGAAAAGTTGCTCATTGTCTTGATTGCAGGATCTAATCAGGCAGTTGTGTTTGTCTCTGGGTTTGTACCCCCCCGTCCCCCGATTGAATATCCTCAGACACCTGCGATCGTCGGTTCACGTTTAGCTGTTTAACACGTGACATGAACACGTGTTAAATAGCATATTATTACCTCATTACCTCATGTTAATGAGGGAATGTTACTCATAT